>CM066329.1:87789844-88007344 GCA_033807585.1 Hydrophis major | reverse complement strand
CGTGGTGTTGAAAAAATTAGCCATAACTGGTGTGGGATCTCCTGCTTGGGTGGGAAGTTGGACTAGATGACCTACAAGGTCCCTTCCAATGCTGTTAATCTGTTAAATCTGTTTAATAAGTTTGCCAAGTGAGGAAGGGCATAGTTAAGAAAGTTTGACAGCTTCTGTGCATAGAGAATGCACTCCTACCAACAGCAAAAATGTCCCACTTGGAACAAGAAAACTAGTGGATCAGCCCACGCCAGTGGCTACCAGTCCAATTCAGCAACCAAGAGCTGATAAGAAAGAAGAGAGTGGCAATGGGAAAGCAAGAGAGAGAACAAAATATCACAAAGGGCAGAAGGTCTTTAACCCAAGCAGGTGGAGAAAGCAGGGTCCCCATCTAAATGAAGCACCTCAGTCCAGCCAGTGGTGAAAAAAACTGAGCAGAAAGACCTTGGTTTAAAAGATTATGAGCATGATAGGCCTAAAATGCCAGGCTAGTTTACTTCCTACAACTAATACCTAGAGGGAGCCAAGCTACCCTTGCAGGATGGAGGGACAGGAGGAAGGCAACATTTTGGGAGTAAGTAGCTTGATCAGGTTTTGTGTCCTTATTGAAGAACCAACTTTTTGAGTGAGAGTGAGCTTCTTTGCTTCTTAATGCAAGTGGTAGTTTGGGAAACTAGCCATTGCTAAATCCATCAGCAGGAGATAAGCAGGTCTGAGTTGGAACACTTCCCAAGAAATTTGTTCAAAATGATCATTGGAATAAAAATAATAATAACCTCTCCCCTAAAAGTGGTTATTTCATGCTTGAATTTTTGAACCATTCTGAATCCACAACACTGTTGTTGAAGCAATGTTGTCAGAAAAATGTTTCAATTTCTTAAAATTTTGCAATCTTTATTTTATTTTCAACATCTTAACAACTAAGCTGAGTAGTAAAGGACAATTCTCCACTCAAATGACCTCAGTTCAAAGATTTCACAGAAGAGGAGCTTTCACAAACAACCAAAATCTTTTAAATTTATTTTTCTTTGAGTTTATTATTTGATCTATAAAGCTGCCAAATTCTTGTTTTAAGCCAAATTAGTTCCTGCATTTCAGTTCTGATATTTCATATATTTTTCCTGAAGTTTTAATCCTAAGAAATTTACAAAGTTGGCTTTATGTATGGTTCACTTGATATATGTATATACTGTATAAATATTACCAGCATTTTAGGATTGCAATGGGATTCTTGAGTAGATTCACAGATGAAGGGATCAATTGGCAGATTGGAGCATCACAGTGGTATAAATCCAAACAATTCTATTGGCAATCTCTGAGCTTCAGATCAATGAAAAGCTGAACTGAGCCCAGGTATGCCTCTAGTTTAAGAAATGTAAATGCTCAGGAATAAACATCATAGTTACTTTATTGAAGGTTAAGAATAAGAATAAATATAGTTTTGAATACATGAGATAGATAATTATAAGAAAAATAAAAAACAATAGGACAGGGACAGTAGGCACAATTGGTGCACTTATGCACACCCCCTACAGGCCTCTTAGGAAGGGGGTGAGGTCAATAGTAGACGGTCTAAGGTTAAAGTTTTTGGGGTTTGGGGAAGAAACCACAGAGTCAGGTAGAGTATTCCAAACATTGACCACTCTGTTGCTGAAGTCGTATTTTCTGCAGTCAAGTTTGGTGTGGTTAACCTTGAGTTTGTATCTATTGTGTGCTCTTGTATTGTTATGATTGAAGCTAAAGTATTCATTGACAGATAAGTCATTGCAATGTATGATTTTATATACTATATTTAGATCGGACCAGAGGTGGCGTAGTTCTAGATTTTCTAGGTCTAGACTTTCAAGTCTGGTGGCATAAGGTATTCTGCAATGAGGAGGGGAGCGGAGAACTCTTCTTGTGAAATATTTCTGAACTTTTTCAATTGTGTTAATATCAGATACATGATATGGATTCCAGACTGATGAGCTATATTCAAGTATAGGTCTAGCAAATGTTTTCTATGCTCTAGTTAGTAGAGAAGAAGCTATGTAGGATTAGATTAACAACTCTTAATGCCTTTTTGGCTATATAGTTACAGTGAGCTCTAGCACTTAGATCATTTGAGATGAGTACTCCAAGATCCTTGACAGAGTTTGGATCATCAGCAAGGTCTTGACTATTCTGCCTGTATTTTATTTTCTGATTTTTTTCTTCCAATATGTAAGACAGAGTATTTATTGTTGAGATTTGAAGTTGCCATTTGATTGACTATTATGATACATAGTCAAGGTCTTTTTGAAGGGTAGCAGTATTGTCTGTGGTGTTGAATAGCTTTATATCATCAGCAAAGAGAACACAGTTGCTCCTGATATGATCAAAGAGGTCATTTATGTAGAGTATGAAGAGAGTTGGTCCCAAAACACTGCCTTGGGGACACCAATGTTGATAGGTACAGAATTTGATAGGACAGTCCCAATTTTGACCATTTGTTGTCTGTTTGACAGGAATGCTTCTATCCAGTTATGTCCAGAGATACCATAAGATTTTAGTTTTAGTAGTAGTTTGTTGTGTACCACTGAATCAAAGGCTTTACAGAAGTCTATGTAGATTGCATCTATTGCTTTGCCCTGATTGAGTTGTGTAGTCCATATGTTTTTGCAGTGTAAGAGTTGCAGATTGCAGGATAGTTTTTTTCTGAAACCAAATTTTTTATTAGTGAGTAGGTTGTTTGTCTCTAAGTGGAGGATAATGGATTGGTTAAAAATTGATTCCATGACTTTACAGGTGACGCAGCATAAGGAAATTGGTCTGTAATTTTCAACTAGGCTGGGGTCTCCCTTTTTGAAGAAGGGGATGACTGTGGCTTGTGACCATAGTTTTGGCAAGGAGCTGGTCCTGAAATATTTTTCAAAGATTATGCTTAGAGGTTCTGCTATGGCAGTGGATAGCTTTTTTAAGAAGTAGGCATATATTTCATCTGGTCCAATAGGTAGGGATGGTTTTAGATTGCACAGTGCTTTTTCAACGATGTCTTCTGTAAAATTGATATGTATTAGATCATTGTAGTTGTCTGTGGTTCAGCTAGGAAGTACTGGGCTTGATCCATTGCTGTTTACAAACATTGAGCCAAAGAATGTGTTAAAGAGGTTTGCTTTGATGGTGTCATTGTAGCAGTCTTTGCCATTAGGTCCTTTCAGGGGTGGGATGGACCTTGAGTCTTTTTGTTTCTTATTTACAAAATTGTAGAAAGCATGGGTGGAATTTCTGTGTAGAAGGTTTTCCTCTTGTTTAATGTGACAATTAGTGCATTCAAGTTTTTATCTGGTAGCATAGATTTTTGTATCGGTTTTTGAAGTTGGCAACATGACCAGATTTGTTTTTTCGCCAAAATGATCTCTTTTTGGATTGAAGCTTCCTTATTGTTATGGGTAATCTGTTTTTCCTGGTTTGGGGAGTTGTTATTGGTACATATAGTTTGATGGCTCTTTTGATTTCTAGTAAGAATATGTTGTAATGGTCTTCAACAGTATTGCATCCAGTGAATAGAAATTGCCAATCAAGGGAAGAGAGATATTTTTTTTATATGATCATAGTTGCCTTTTTTGAAGTTATAATTGGGAATTTTGTCATTGTGATAATTTTTGTGTGGACGTATGTTAAGACAAAAGTCAATCATGTTGTGGTCACTGTTGGAAAAGGGTTCTTTAATTTGTATTCCGTAAATTGAATTCAAACTATTGCAGAAGATGAGATCGAGGCAGTTGTTAAGTCTAGTGTGGTTGGTTACTAGTTGTTCCAATCTCAAATTTTTTACAGCATTGTAGAAGGTGGCATATGTGGGTTTAGTTGTACATTCGTTTAGGGCCCAGTTAATATGAGGTAGATTGAAGTCACCAAGAAAGATAAAAGCGTATGGGTAGGGCTTTGCCTGTGTTAGTAGTTTATTTAGCTTGTTTACAAGTTCAATGTTATAATCAGGTGCTCTGTAACATAGTAAGAACTGAAATGTGATATTTAAGGTCAGTTCACAGATAATGGTCTCAGGAAGAGCAAGCTCTTGAGTAACTTGCCTAGTCTTGGGTGATGGTGGATTGGTTGAAGAAGGTTTGGATGCTGAGTTGTGGGTTATGTGAATTTCTTTTGATACAGTCTGCACAGTAATCAATGTACAAGTCCTTCTCTCCATTGTCTAGATGATTTTTGAGTTCTGTCCTTGGTACACAGGAGCGGGAACGTTGCTGTAACATTACATCAGGATGAAATTGGAGGTTTTTATGGTTGGTGTTTTTGGTGAGCGAATTTATACTATAAAGGAATTTACATTTGCTTAATTCATTTTTGCAAATGACCCTGAAGAAGTGTGGAGCCACAGAGCCATCTCTGTTTTTGAGCTCTCGGCCAATGCGAGAAATGTCAAGTATTTCATCAGGGGAGATGGTTGATGCTTGATAGTCACTGATGATATTGCGGACAATTGTGATATCATCATTGTTATTGATGTCCTCTAGACCAAATAAAATGGCATTAGGACGCTTTTGTTCGTGCTCGACAGCTTCTCTGACGAGGATTGAGATATCATTATTTGTTGGATTTATGGGTTTTTTTTGTGGATTAGGTTGCAGTTGTTGGTTTGTAGCTATTGGATTAGTTTGCAGTTGTTGGTTTGTAGCTATTGGATGTTCAGGTTTTTGTGTTGTGTCTTTTTGTTTCAAGGTTAGTTAATCTTTCATTTAAACTTTAAAGTGTCCAGGGATGCTTCTATGGTGTCAAGGGATGACATTCACATTTCTATAGAGTCAGCTCTTTCAAACAGGACTATATGTTTGTCCAGTTTGGGTTTGCATGTTGGCAGAAAAATGGAAATGCATAATTGGATGTTTCTAGGAATTGAGTCATTTGCTTGGATAATTCCGGGCAGTCATGATGAGCATATTTTTCACATAGAGAACATTTGATGGAATTTTCATTAACCTTTAGAGTTACAGAGCATATAAAGCATGTGCAGGAGTGGAAACTTCCGGTTTGCGTGGCTTCGGGGCAGCAGGAATTCGCGACAGCTCGCGATTCCTGCTGGGCTAGCCGTCGAGGTACCCCCGATCCAGATGGGTCAGGGGGATATGGCTGCCCTGTAGGGACAGCTGAAGATAGAGGGGAGTCAGAAAGGGAGGTGGGGGCATCGCAGACCCCCCCTTTCTCCGGGAAAACTCCTTTTTCCCAAGGCGGTGGAGCGGCGGTCAGCAATGGCCACCACGAAGAAGCCAGCAACCGGGTAAGAACTGTGCTGGAGGAAGTGTGAAGAGTGAAAGTTCTGTCTGAGCCGGATCAAGTAACACCTTTTAAATTGCCTGGAATTGAGCTGTTTGTTGCTGGAGGATACATTGTATCCCTAAGAAGAGCGAAAAGCGGCGGAGAAGCTGTTAAAGGGAATTTTTTTTTTTTTTTTTACTCTCCCACCCCACGGAAAAAGCAGAAATATTTGGATATATTAGACATTGAAAGTGGATTGTTTTGAAAGCTAAGATAAGAGACAAAGGGATTTTTGGACATTGAAAAATGTGAGAAATTGGAAAATCTCTGCTGGAGGTATGGATTTTTGATTATTAAAATTCTTATTGCAAGTGGGAAGGGAGAAAAAAAAATTGGAGCAGAAGCTGAAAAAGGAGGAGATTGATTAGAACGTCTTCGTGGATCCCAAAAGAAGATATATGGTAATTGGACCTCTTTGATTAAAAATTAATTCAGAAAGAGAAAGAGAAGAAGGAAGAAAAGTATTAACTTTTGGAACTTTTTTTCTTTTTTTTAATTGCTTTTGATTGTCTTTGATTAAAAATTCTTGTGGTTGTTTTGGAAAAAGTTTCCCTTTTCATAATGGCATCGTCTGTGGATGAACTAGAGATTGAATATCAAAAATATAAAAAAGAAGATACTTTGGGCGCTTTGTTTCAATTCTTAGAAATGGCGTTATGTTCCTTTGAAAAGTTGATTACGCAGCAGAAGGACTGGGACAAGGAAGAAGAGGAAGAAGAAGCCATCTTTGATGAACAATGGGTCCCTTCTGGAAAGGAGGATAAAAAGGATAAGAAAAAGGGGATTTTAAGAATTATAAAAACAACCAAAAGAGAGAAAAATGAGCGAAAAGATGGAGGCAAGGTTAGAAAGCAAAGGAAAAGGAGCAAGAAAAGCGAAGAGAAAAAACAAAGGGGTAGAAAGGGCAAGGAGAAGAATAAGCAAGAGAGAAAGGGGGGGAGGAGAAGCCTTAATGTGGGGAAGCAAGACATAAGGAAAAAAAGTTTATTTAGAGATAATGGGTGAATTTAATTTAGATTAAAAGAGGGATTCTGGAGGGTATATAAGAGTGTGTTTTTATATGTATATTTAGAATATAAAATTTATTATGTAATTTTAGAATTTTTTTTTTTTAAACAGAATCCCAAGAAAGATTGCTATATGTAGTATTTCTAAGTTAGGGTAATGAGTTATAGATGTTACTCCAATTGGTGTACAGGAGAAGTATAGTAAAAGAAAAAAAAAGATGAATGGATAATTGGAAATAGAACAGACAAAGAATGTTATTGAAAATGGTAATAAGATATGGAAGGATATATATGCTTTTTTTTTTTTGGATTTTGTGTATTGATAAAAGGCAATAAAATTTTAATTAATAAATAATTTGGATGGAAAAGAGAAGTAGGGACAAGATATGAAGTTAATATTATATGAAATATTGATATTATAATCTGGAAATGTTATGCTTTATTGGTCTATTATTATTATTTTTTCTTAGAAAAGAATTTATAAGCTGCTATGCCTTGATTTTTTGTGCATTGTTTTTATAAAACTGATAAAAATGGTTTTTATATATATATATATATAAAAAAGAAAATGATACTAAGATTTGGAAGGAGATATGGGTTAAATATGATGTTTGAATTTGTGTCTGTGTAAAGAGTTTTAACCCGGGAACAGACAACCTTCAGAAAAGATCTTTTAGTTTTGTTTATGTTTTGTGTTTGTATGTTTGTGTACTGTGCTTATGGTAAAACTAACAAAATTTGTTTTTTATAAAAAAAAAAAAGGAAAGAATCAATAAAACCTTGGAGGAATGCTAGACGAGAATAATTTATACAAGCCAGAAAGAAAAGAATATGATGACTATAAAATGGATAAATATGGAAGAGAAATGAAATTGAATAGGAGTAAAGAGAAAAAATGAGAAACTTGCTGAAAGATGTTTGTGTGTCCATATGGAGATGGGATAAATTGGAATTATGCTGTATAAAAATAATGTTTTGTTTGACTTGTAAGGATTTACAATGTTAAGAGGTTTTATGTGTTTATGTATTTAATGGTTAATGATGTGTTGTTTTATCTTTAAAATTAATAAAAATTTGTTTCAAAAAAAAAAAAAAGCATGTGCAGGAGTCTTGTGATTCATTAGTGGGGATTTCAATTTCTGCTGCAAACACCATCCCTGTGGTCACATGATTCCAATTTGGTTTCTTGGAAATTAGCTTCTGTTTGTTACCAGTTAAAGCATCCTGTGATGACATCATTGGGATTTGCAGCTTTCCCAGTGGGTTTCCAACAAGCAACTTCAATTGGGGAAGCTGGATTCATTTAATGATCATGTGATTCACTTAATGACCATAGTAGAATGGTGATAAAATTGGATCCAGGTACATGATAACTCGCTTAGCGACCATATCAGCTAGCTGTTGAAATTTTAATTGCACAATTGTAGTTGTAAGTCAAGGACTACTGGCTTCACTTTATTCATATTCATAGATATGAATATCTAGTTCATACTTGCTGTACTTGCACATTACATGTATAAATAATATGTTCTGGGTTTTGTGGTACAATTCACAAAATTGAACCAAATGCAGTCAAAAACATCATGTACTAAAGGAAACTGCTTACAAACACATTGTTTGCTAAGGAGTGCATAAAACAGGCTGTTCAGATCAATTGTGATTTGATTCAAATTACAAAGTTGAGATTTGAAGAGAACAAAATTCAATTTGAGTTGTGATCCATGGTCAAACATATTTGATTTGAGACCCTTTGAGATTCAGTTTAAAGCAAACTTGTCCATTGCCTGTAATGGAGAAGCACTAGAATATCTGCTGCTACTTCAGTTTTTGGGCAAAATGGGATAAAATCAGTAGGGATTGTAGTTTTTTTT
This sequence comes from Hydrophis major, assembly GCA_033807585.1. Lineage (NCBI taxonomy): Eukaryota > Metazoa > Chordata > Lepidosauria > Squamata > Elapidae > Hydrophis > Hydrophis major. The sequence goes on along the minus strand of CM066329.1, from coordinate 87,999,186 downwards.
AGAGGGTGTTGGCCCTGTATCAAGTTGCAAATGAATATATTTCTCCACAATAAAAAATATGTCCCACTCTACTAAGAAAATTTGTGAAGTAGAGCTATTTCCGAATATTTGAGTAAGAAGGCTAAAGTGAATGAGCTAAGCCAATGCAAAAAGTATCTTGTCCCAATTTAAAATTAAAAGCATTTACAAACTATATTAAAAAGAAAGTTCTCACTTTTCCAATTACTTTTCGAAGTCATTAGTTGAAATTTGCAGTTGCCAATTGCATGACCATTCTGATATATAGTGTGATGCCCCCCATTTCCTAGTCATACTACAACAACTTGTAACACTTTATTATATATTGATTTTACAATGGATAATGTTGAAATGGCACTATGTAACCTGAAACCAACTCTATCTATTGGCCCTGATGGATTATGTGCTTACTTTTTGAAAAAGTTTGCCACTGCGCGAGCAGAATCTCTATGCATAATCTATAAGATATCCTTCAGAACCAGCTCCTTGCCTGACTTATGGTCATTAGTTATGGTCATACCTATTTTGAAAAAGGGAGTCCCTAGTCTAGTAGAAAATTACAGACCAATCTCATTGTGTTGCATCACCTGTAAAGTCATGGAATCAATTATAAACCAATCCATCACCCTCCACTTAGAAACAAACAACCTGCTTTCTAACAAGTAGTTTGGTTTCAGAAAAAAAACTGTCCTATAATCTGCAATTTCTACACTGCAGAAACATTTGGACCACACATCTTGACCAGGGTAAAGCAATAGACACAATTTACACAGACTTCTGCAAAGCCTTTGATTCAGTGGTACACAACAAACTACTGTTAAAACTAAGTTCTTACATCATCTCCAGATCCCTGCACAATTGGATAGCCATGTTCTTGTCAAACAGACAACAAATAGTCAAAATAGGGAGGCCCTATCAAATCCAGCACCAGTTAACAGCAGTGTTCCCCAAGGCAGGGTTTTAGGACCCACAGTCTTTCTGCTTTACATCAATGAGCTATGTGATTAAAAGCAGTTGCGTTCTCTTCACCAATGACGTAAAATCATTTAATACCACTGACAATGCTGCTGCCCTACAAAGTGACCTTGACTATATGTCAGAATGGTCATGCAATTGGCAACTCCAAATTTCAATTAATAAATGCTTATCCTACACTTTGGCAATAAAAATAAACAACACCAAATACAAGCTGGGCAGATCTTGTAGATGACCCTCACTCTGTCAAGGACCAAGGAGTACTTATCTCAAATGATCTAAGCCCCAGAGCATTGTAACAGCATCTATGGGTTTTAGCCTGATATTAATTAAATAAACAGTAAATGTGGTAAATGTGCCAATCATGCAAAATGTAAAAGTTTTCATCCAAGAATGCATAACCAGACTGTTGTATTTGTAGCCCAAATTCAGAATTCAGAGAAATGATTGAATCTCTCAGCTCAGATTTTTTTCAACTTTGGCAACTTTGAACTTTGTGGTTTGGGAATTCTGGGAGTTGAAGTCCACACATGTTAAAGTTGCCAAGGTTAGAATCACAGTCTTAGCTACATTGGCAGAATGAACACAAATAATGGATCCTGCCATGAGCACAGAAAACAATAAACTTTGTTAGAAACAAGTAAGTCAAAATGTATGTTGAATAGGATGTTCATAAAAGAAAAAAAATATTCTAAAAAATAGAAAGGTATTTGGAGAGAGGGACCTAAATGCAATGCTGAAGTTCAAAGCTTGTATGTTAAGAAGTCAAAGAAAAAGATGTATTACAAAATTTTGATTTTTAAAAAGATGGGTTTTTTGTTTTTAAAACATTTCATACTTTGAAAGAAAAAGGGGAGTGAAAAAAAAAGGGTAAGGCCAAAGAATTTGAAAGCATACAATACATTTTGTAAATAAAAATGATGACAGTTCACAAAGATTACTAGGTGCAAATAGAAATACGCATTATTTCCATAGCAAGGAAGATAAAGCAAGAATGGTTAAATTGACTACTTTATTTAAAGAGGAAAATGTGTTCTTATTTAGATATCACTTCTGGAATTTGTGCTTGTGAAGAAGAAAAAATGAAACTTTGACCTTGGATTAGAAAGATTTCATGTTATAGGAATGGCTAATTATGTATTCATGTGTAAAAGCAAAAAGTTGAGGTTGGAATATGTTTATCTTGTACAGTGCCAGGAAGAGTTGGAAGTTAGTGCCCCTTTTTCTTTCTTTTTGTCTTTCCCCTTGTATTTCACACTCTTTTTTCCCATTCTCCTTCCTTCTCTTAATTCCCTATTTTCTTTTCTTCTTTGTATTTTATATAATAAAATAAAAACGATAAATGTTAAAAAAGAAAAAAGTAAGTCAAACAGAAAGGAATGTTAGTTTTGCCACCCAAAAGAGCTCTGCTAGGCACAGATTTTAAGGAGGTGATAAAACACATTGCCTGACTGCTCATGTTAGTGTCAAACAGCTGTCACATCATTCAGATCACCATATCACATCATATCACCCGCCATTCCTTCTGCATAGAAATTACATCACTATACAGTAGATTGGATTCAATAGTTTAAATGGCTACAAAACAATTCAGAGCCTTGGTACTTTTCCTGCAAGTCCTTGCATCAGTTCATGACATTGCTACAATATTTTAATGTCAGTAAACAAGCAGTACTTAGAACAGTAAACATTGTCCTATTCAAGGAAATACCATCTCAGACAAATGATCAAACAATAAACAACAGCCTAATCAAGAAATTATCAGGAAGGAAGGATAAAACACTCCCATCAACATTGATAAAGCAAGCCACTGTATTAAAACAGAGAACAAAGTTCATTCCCTTCTAAATCTGAAAATTTTATCCAGTTGGATAATGAAATATATTGCAAGAACAAAGCCAAGCTGAGATAGCACCAAGGATCCCACATTTTAATTTCATTCAAACATTGTGAATCAAAATTAATTCAAGTTTTGCAAATAATTGCAGGTAACTGGAAATGTGTAAGAATGTATGTAAATTTGGAAGAAGTGCACACAAAAATACATTTATCAAGAGAACCGTATACATATTTTAATGCATTATTTTTAGGAATCCAAATGACGTGGAGGTAGGTTAGCAGCAGTTTAACTCCAAACCAAGTAAAATAGAGAAGTTGATCATTTCATATCTCCATAAGATATTACTTTAGATTGAATAATATCTTCTAGAGCTGAAACAAAATGACTTTACATATTCAGCCACCTCCAATTCTCAGGTGGCAAATTTAATGGAAGAAAGAATAATTGGTTTTAGAGACAGTTGCCATGGTAAATAATAGAATAGCTTTCTCTTTTTCAAAGAGCTTTTAAAAACTGTATATAAGTTGCCAATGTGAATATGATCTCCTCTTAGAGACCAGACTACTCTCTTGCACTCTATCCTGATGAGCCTTCAAATATTTTCTGACTTTAAAAATAACACCTGCACCCACTAAAAAAGTAACATCTCAAAATAAATATATTTGGGTACATACTCGTATTTGGAGAATGTTCAATTAAGAACGAGGATAATTTGATTGATCATGTGCCATCAAGTCATCACTGACTCATAGTGATCACATATATACATTTACTCCAAAGCCTGTCTCTAAGCTGGTCATTTAGGTCTTCCAATATTTTACTTATTGGTAACAAAGTCCACCAACCTTGCTGTAGGTTGTCTTTTTCCTGTTTCCTTCCACCTTTCCCACCTTAAAGCCTTCTCCAGTGAGCTGGGGCTTCACATATATGCTCAAAGCAGGATAACTTGATTCTGGTCATTTGTGCCCTGAATGAGCGTTCTGGGTTGATTTGTTGAATGATCCATTAGTATGGTTTCTTGGCTATAAAAATCTATTTTTATTTCTATAATTAAGTTTTCATTGCAACACTTAGAAGCCTATTATTTTCTTTCTCTGCCCACATTCTAAGAATTCTCCTTATTTAGTAAAATTCTTTTTCCTTCTCTTTTTTCCTCTAATCACTTTCTCACTTTTTCAGCATTTCTCCTTCCAAGTGGGTTGATTTATACAGATTTCTCTTATGTTTCTCTATAAAGTTTGTCATGATTTTCTCTAGGACAGTGACTGTTCATCCTCCCCTTTTGGAAACAATTCATTTCTCCTTAGTTTGCAAATATTTCCAAAGATCATTGAAGAATGTCTCCTCTTCTGCCTTGTGCTCTGACTTGAGCAATACTAAAGAATTTCCATTCATTCAACACAATGTTTCAATAAGCCCATCTTCTGGCAACCAGTCTGTTACCACAGTGTCACTCCATTCGAGGGGCAAAGTGTACAAAGAGCTAGTATTGGGAAGAGGAATTGCCCCTTTCCTTTTTGACTGACAGAATCCCTTTCTTTGTCAAGAGGGATAATGAAATATTATTATGAAGCTTTTGTATAATTTTCAGAGGGTATACTTTTGTGTTTCATTTTCCCCTCATCTCATTGCTTACAGTTTTGCTCTTTAGTAATCTCTCTCTCTCTCTCTCTCTCTCTCTCTCTCTCTCTCTCTCTCTCTCTCTCTCTCTCTCTCTCTCTCTCTCTCACACACACACACACACACACACACACACACACAACCTCATCTGAAACCTAGTTCATAAATGCTTATATTATAAGGAAGTATAGCATTCTTTATAATTTAAAATTAATGTTCGTTCTATAACTGTAATCATAGGAATGTTAAATATATATGTTAATTAGATAAAGCATCAGAGAACATGTCTGGATTTAGTAATTCTTTTGAAAATATGTAACTTTTAATAATTATCTCACTAGCTAAAAAAAATTAAGTACCATCACACCATCATAATGTGTCAAAGGAAAGACTTTTGCATTCTTCTTCAAAGACTAATTTTTCAAACAACACTTTATGAAAACTAGCAGTGTGACATATGGAATACAAGAGAATGACAAAATTAATTTTCTCCCCTCCAGATGCTCAGAACAAGATCTCGGAGTGTTTTTATTAGAGACATACATGGAAGGAAAGCAAACAAACAGTGTTCACAATTTTAAAAGGTGGCAATGTATTTAGAGTCCTGTCTCAGAGGTTTTTCAAACAGTCCTGTCTCAGAGGTTTTTCAAGCTGCCATGTTAACTCTGTTGAGATCTTTATATTATAGGTTATTAAACAGGTTTAGAAATCCAAAGTTACTATAGCATTTATATTTTGTCTATCTGTTTGTGGTGAAAATGTAGAGCAGAATTTTAAGGGAAAGAAGTTATCAGTCATCTCTATAACTAGGTTTTCACTTTCTGAAAGCACATTGTAGATCAGTGCTATATCTATTTAACTGTAAGTAAGCAGGACTGAGTGAATGTATGTAAGATTACGCTTTTAGCAAGCAGAACCTGATTGCAGCTGTCATAATTTATTTTATTTATTTATTTGTCAAGCATGTATTAGATTACAGATATAATTAGAACATGATTATGTTTACATGAAATGGATACTAATAAAAGAAGACATTAGGACAGGGAGAGTAGGCACACCCTTTAAAGGTCTCTTAGGAATGGAGTGAGGTCGACAGTAGACAGTTTAAGGTTAAAGTTTTTGGGATTTGGGGAAGAAACCACGGAGTCAGGTAGAGTATTCCAGGCATTGATCACTCTATTGCTGAAGTTGTATTTCCTGCAATTCTGGAAATTTCAATGATGCAAGACATGTGATGGACTCTGGTGGATGGTTAAGGGCCATAGTAGTTCAGTGACTAAAATTCAGTAGTGCAGACTAACTCTGCCCACTGCCAGGAGTTTGATCTGACTGTCTTAAGGTTGACTCAGCCTTCTGTCCTTCCAAGATTATAACATGAGAGCCTAGATTATTGGGGGCAATATGCTGACTCTGTAAACTGCTTAGAAAGTGTTGTAAAGCACAATGGAGCAATATATAAATTTAAGTGCTATTGCTAGTATTATTAAGGATGTAGAAATGTAGGTAAGTACAAACACAGGGGATGGGTGGGTGGATGGGTGGGTGGATGGGTGGATGGATAGAATGTATGCTTCAACACTGATTTACAAGAAATACTAGAGTGAGCACATTATTTTTGCTACAGTATTTGATAAAAATATCTGTCTTTGATGAATAAAAACAATGCTCTGGCATCTGCATTTTTCAGATTCATATAAAATGGGATACAGTGTGTAATGTAACACCTGCAGAAACCTTTCACATTTCAATTTTGTTGAAAATGAGTGATATCATATATTATTCTACAAGCTCATCTCAGTTTGAACTTCTGTTTTGGAGGAAATAGCTAAACATGAAGTTTACATGTTAACACTCTAGAAAAGGACTGCCGAATCACTATGAGAAATGGAGATAGTGAGGAAAGCCAGCATAATTATTCAGTTTTGGTTGCTATTAGCAAGACAAATGAAGTCATTTCTAACCTATTTAGTCAAAGAGGGAGATAAGGCTTGGGGTTTATTGTCTCTTCCAATGAAAGAGTTCAGTTTTGTGGACTTCCTCACCATTTCCTCTCCTCCTCCTCCTCTTTCCTAATTGACCTTATCTATAAGGGCAGTTCAGAATAATTCTGCCAGCCAACCAGCTGATTCCATAGTTAGCCAAAGTCCATTATTATTTTAAACCACAGGGGTTTTTTTCCCAAGCAGTTGGTGTGCCAGTTCATGGCCCAACTGGGAAATACATTTCAACATATCTTGTCTAAATAATTCAAGTATCTGAGGAAGGAGAGAGGTGAAGAGTCTGAGGCCACACTGACAGGCTGTAGGAGCTCTGGAATAATGCAAGAAATTCATGCTGGGTATTTTTGCCTCTCTAAAAGAATATATGACTCTCCATTTTGCATATCTCTTTTCTCTCTGCCCCAGGTCAGTTCAGGTAGAAATTTTACTTCAGTTTCATTGCAGGTGGTAAGTTGCTTCGTGTAATAACAAAAACTATGATAGAGTCAGTTGGTCATAAATGGTATTTCTTCTCCTGGTATCAACCTGGGCAGAGGTTCAGCTACTTTTGTGTCTTTCCTTGGTCAACAGGGAGATTACAAATGTCTATGGAGATTCTTAGTCATCCAGGTCATGGTGCTTTTTTCAAGAGACTTTCTGGTTTTTCTTTGAAGACTGGTTTGAAAGAAGGGTCAAGGAGATCATCTATGTCAAAAATGAACAGCCCTCTCTCAACAGAGGATACAGCACCATTATCTCCAGCCTACAACAAAATCCTTTCAACAGTTCCAAGAAGGCTCCACACCCATTTGCATCACTCAGGTGACCCTGAGAACAAAGATAAAGCTCCAGGTGGCATTAACAACTCACTAAAAAAAATTGCAAATGAACAGCTGTCTGCAATGAATATAATTCATTCCATTCCTCATCATGAAGAAGCTTCTGAGATGAGAAGTGAAACATCTTCAAAGGAAAACCAGAAAGTCCAGTTGCCTCTTGAAAAAAGCACTTTTGGGACATGGAGATAACAGGTTGTATCGAAATAATAGAAGAGGAATGTGGAGAGTGGATCATCTGTGCCAACTTGCTACATCTTTTTAGGGTCCTGATATTAAAAAAGCCATTGTTAACCACCACTAACATAGGAAATGAAAAGCAGAGGAAGATGGGTGGTTAAGAAGTGTGAAAAATAAATACTAATCAATACATTAAATTGTTCATATCTATGAAATTAATGTTCACAATAATATGCTTGTAAATTATGCAACTGAGAAAAAGTCTGTTTCAAACTCCTTTTCTTTCTTTATTGTCTCCAATCAGTAAATCTATAATGTCTCTATCCCCGTTTTCAACCTTGTTCAAATAAGACAACCACTTTCTAAAAGGCTTTATGTCATGAGCTGTAGGTGTACCCAATGTGTTTAATGTGGCTTGATTTAAAGTTCAGAAAAGAACTGCAACTCCACATCTTTTAAAATTAGATTAAAGAAGATTTTAAACAGGCTTGTTATGCCAGCTGAACCTGGCTTTTTCTTTAATTGATCATTTAATCAATTATTTTTCTATTATGCCTTTTCTCCAAAGCAGTGAAGGTAGCCTCATTGGTTCTTTAGCTCTTATTTAATCTCTCTAGCCTTTTAAAAACATTCAAACATTTGAGAGCAAAAATAATTAAAGTTCAAATGAAGGAAATTAATTATGAAGCTTTGTTATTTTTTGTTTTTGTCCCCTGACAAGTGAATGTTCATTCCTCATTTATGCCTATAAAATATGAAAGCCTTCAGAAGAAAAAGCTGAATGTTTTTGCTCCCTTTTAAAACAAATAAATGTCTTTTGTTGTTGTGTCATCCACCAGTGAAGGCTCAAAAGAATCTCAATGAAATCAGATTGTTACTGGGGATAAGACATTTGCATAACTCATTTGACTCACAGCCACTATTATCTCTGAGTCATTATTTCCTCCCTGCCAGTTATAATTTTATTTGGTTGGATAATCAATACAAGACTCATATTTCAGAGGAATATGTTTCACTTTGCATTGCTAAGTACAAGGAAAGGGATACATTTTGAAATGATGAAATAGGGTAGAAGAAGGAGATTTCTGTTTGTATTCTCTTTCTCTTTGTATTTTATATTGTATTTTATTCTCTTTGTATTCTCTTTCTCTTTGTATTCATGTTATTTTAAGAGCTTTGGTTCATTGCTAGTAACTACAAAAATGTGCCCAATTATTTTGTTGTTATAAGGCCATTATGTTTAAAGGTATTATGAAATGGAATAGTTGACTAAGTGATGCTTACATATTTATTACTGAATAGGGCATAACAACATAAGTAGTGTATGTGTGTGTGTGAGAGAGAGAGAGAGGCAAAGTAGATGTACTTGTTACACTATAGCTTTCTCTTCATGACTTCTTGACTGAAATTTTCAGCCTGCTATTCAATTGGTCTGGTAAATTTTCTGTATTACTATTTCTAAGTTGTTACAGGTATGTGTGGAAAATATTATTAGAGATGTAATTTTCTATTTCCAAATTTTCATTTCTAAAAACAAATCAACAGAGTTATTGGAACCATAATACCAAAAGTGAAGCAATCTTCACCTAAAAATAAGTTTGGAACATTTTTAGCAATAACTTCTTATGTCATCTTCATTATTAACATGTATAATTTTGTATACAATGGACTGCTATCCAGAAAATAAATCACCATCTGAACAATAAGTGGTGCTCTAGTGAAATTTTTTAAGAACTCTAAAGATATAATCTGCGTAGCAGCCTTCACTTAAAGGCTGATTTATGTCACCTGAACAGATGGCAGTTCACAAATAGGCAGGTTTATTTCCCTAGCCAAATACAGATGCAGATACAGATACAGATGCAAATAAAGAAGATTGTAATCCTAACTGGATGGCCATTATAAATCATACTGTATATATCAGTCTAAATTAAATCTATCTCACTATGTCACAGAATTATTCTTTCTCACCTTCTGCAAAGTTTGGGATGTGTGTATAGATCATTCCTTAGTGGCATCTTTAACAAAAGGTACAAAATACTGTAATGATTGTTTTCTGCCTTATTTTTTTGTTTGGTGCTGATCCTCTTTATTTGAGTGTTGTCTGCTGGAAGAGATGCATTCTGGTATTTTTCTTTTCTTCCCAGAGTTTCTTTAATGTATCCTTTAAATGGTATGAAAATATGGCTTATTTCTATGTGCCTATTGGTGGCTAGCATTTTCTCTAACATTTTTGGATTTAACTTAGCCTCAGATGCTAATACTTCCCAATAGAAATTGTGGTTGAGTTTTGTCTATGTATTGTGAGGTTAAGGAGTTTTCATCATGTTTTCTGATAGCTATAGTAGTTGGTGTTCATGGATGCACTCCTCTGTCTTCTGCCTGTCAGTCTTCTGCCTGTCAGTCTAGTGGTAGTTGTAGCTCTTGTGTCATATGTTGTAGATTATTTCTGTTTTTTCTTCTTGGGGTTCTGGTTTTTCTCACTGGATCTTTTGATTTGCTTAATGTGGTTTGGAAGGATTCCGTTGGTTTTTGTGCTATAGTAATGCTATATGGTTGTTGCAATCTGTTGGTTTTTTCTGAGATATTTTTAGGCATGGAAGTATTATCCTTTTCATAGGTTGCACTGAGGTGCTGCAGCAGATTGCATGGTGACATACTTTTTTTTAATAAAGGCAGGTATCAAACCCACACTCACCTTGATGCTGCTACCTAGTAATGAAACACTTAAAAAACTAAGCTCAGAGACCACCAAAAATGGCACAGGCTAACCCCGATCTGTACATATTCTCTTGTATTTGAAGAAATATATATTCTTTCTGATCAGAAATATTTTATAATGTGAACATAGAAAGTCAAAGACATATTTCTGTTATTTGAAAATCAACTGTAGAGGTAAATAATTCTTATGTGTATCTTTTTCAGTTTAATTGGGGAACAAAAATAGCTGTCACTAAAGCCCTGGAATTAGAAGGGGGGGAGTTGGATAGGTACAGATGGAGGGAGAAGAAGAGGGAGAACAAGAAGAGAGAGAAAAGGAATATATATATGTATTTATGTATGTATGTATGTATGTATGTATGGCTTTCAGCTTTGTTCTGGTATTTTCCCACGTCATGGTAGTTGTGCTTTTAAAGTTGTAGCAACGTTTCGGCAGAATCTCATTTGCCATCATCAGGCTTCTGTATAGTGTTCATCTGTGAGTCAGACTTTTATAGTTGTTTCAGATTTAAATTTGGAGCTAGCGTCCTGCTGTGCCAGAATGGTTTTTTCTTCATTCTGATTGGTTGGGAGTCTTGGTCTGTGTTTATTGGTCTTGGAGTTTGCTGTGTTCTGCTTGATTGGTGTTTCTAATATCTTCTGTCTGTTTTTTGGCTCTTTTTGTATCTTGATTGGCTGGCAACATTGTGTTATTTTATTGGAAGCCTTTAGTGCAGCTTGGCTCTGGGTAAATGGATGGCTATCATAAGTTAGGAAGCTAGGTTTCATCTGGGTGCCTGGTTGGGGTGTGTTTGAGCTGGAGGTATCAGGGGGGATCTGTTTGTGCCCAGATGTTTGCCTGGCTTGTGGTGTGGAGATTTTTTTGTTTGTGAGTGCAGGCTTCCAAATGATTGACAGTCTGGTGGAATCATCTCTTCTATTCATGCTTTCTGGTGTTTTATCAATTGCTATGGCTTCTCTGATGATTCTGTGGCTGGGGTTTTCTATAGTGGCTAGGGTTTTGGTGCCATTGAAGTTGATGCTATGACCTGTGGTTTCCATGTGTTGGACTAGTGAGGAAGTGTGTTCCAGTTTTTTGACTGCATAAGCGGGTGCTTATTCTTCTATTGGTCTGTCCAATGTATGTGGCCGGGCATGATGCACAGGGGACTTCATATATGCCTTGGTTTTCCAGGTCAGTTTTATCTTTGGGGTTTCTAAGGATGGCTGCTATTTTTCTGTCCATTTTGAAGGCAATCTTGATGTGATGTCTGTGTAGTATCTTACTAATTTTGTCTGTAGTACCTCTTATGTAGGGCAGGACAGCTGTTCCATAGATCTGTTCATCTTCTGGGTCTCTATTATGTCTCAGTGTGTTTTTGTGGATCAAGCTGGTGATTTTGCTTTTGTGGAAGCCGTTGGCTGTCAGTACTTTAGTCAGGGTGCATAGTTCAGTCTTAATGTGTGTCTTGTCTGCCAGGCGTTTGGTTCTAGTAATTAGTGTTTTAGCCACGGAGTTTATCTTTGCTGGGTGGTGGTGGGATTGAGTGTTGAGGTCGCGGTTAGTGTGTGTTTTCTTCTGGTATACGGTGTGTCCTAGTGTGCCATCTGTTTTTTTGTAGATTAGTACATCTAGGAATGGTAGTTTATTTGTTTCCATTTCCATGGTAAACTTGATTTTGGGGTGTGTGCTGTTTAGGTGTGTTAGGAAATTATTTAGGTTTTCTTTTCCATGGGGCCAAATCACAAATGTGTCATCGATGTATCTTAACCATAGTTTGGGTTTGTGGGTGGCATTGGCCAGGGCTCTGGATTGGAATTCTTCCATGAACAGGTTTGCAATGACGGGTGACAGTGGTGATCCCATAGGGGCTCCTTCAATTTGTTTGCATCTTTGTCCTTTGCATATGAAATATGTATTGGTTAAGCAGTGTTCTGTTAGTTCCATGAAGTGTTTAGCTAGTTGGTATTTATTTTTGATGATTTCAAGGGTCTCTTTTATCGGGACTTGAGTGAATAGTGAAACCATGTCGAAATTTACAAGCAGATCTTCTTGCTCCACATGTAGATTTTTGATCATTTCCAAGAAGTGGTATGAGTTTTGTACATGTGAAGCTGCTGTTTCAGCATGGGGCTGTAGCTGTTTTGCTAAGTGTTTAGCTAAGTTTTGTAGTGGTGCTCCTCTGGAGCTGACCATGGGTCTGAGAGGATATATATATATATACCATACAGATATAAACATACAGAAGGATATATATATATATATATATACCATACAGATATAAACACCATACAGAAGCCTGATGATGGCAGATGAGATTCTGCTGAAAAGTTGCTACAACTTTAAAAGCACCACTATTATGACGTGGGAAAATACCCGAACAAAGCTGAATGCCAGACATGTAAGTACTCGTGAAAACTTAAGAAAACATATGTATATATATATATATATGTGTGTGTGTGTGTGTGTGTGTGTGTGTGTGTGTGTGTTTTCTGAGGTTCTCGTGGGTATTTATCTGTGGATCTTTGGTTATTCGGGTTTTCTCCCGCGTAAGATTGGAAGTATCTAGGCAACGTTTCGATGAAGTCTCATTCATCATCTTCAGGCTTGGTCTTCAGCTCTGTGCTTCTCAGAGTGATGTGAGCTTGCAGCTGCTTCTTCCTTTTAACTGCTAGTGGGGGTGTGACTTGATTGGCTGGAGGCTTGGCTGTGTTCTGATTGGGTGGGGGGGTGTTCTCATTGGTTGGGGGTTTGGCTGTGTTCTGATTGGTTGGGGGGTTGGCTGTGTTCTGATTGGCTGGAGGCGTGTTCTGTTCAGGTGGGGGCTTGGTTGTGCTCAGGTTGGTCTTAGTTGCTGGGGGATTTGAGCTGGTGAGCTGTGATCTTGCTGTTTGGCTTCGAGTTCGTGGTCGTGCTGCATCTTCATGGTGGGGGTCAGTTCGCTTCATGTATGGCTCAGAGGGGTTTGAAGTGGGTAGTGAGGCAGCTGCAGTGCGGCTTCTGGTCCGTGGTCGTGTCTCATCTTCTGTGTGGGAAATCCCTTGCATTGCCTGCCCCACCACATACATTGGACAAACTAACAGAAGAATAAGTGCATGCATTGAAAAACATAAGAACTCAATCAAAAAGGAAGAACTGACCTCTTCCCTGGTCCAACACCTCAAAGCCACAGGACATGAGATTGACTTTAAAAATACCAGAACTATCGCCAAAACTGAACACTTCAGCAGCAGAATAATCAGAGAAGCCATAGAGATAGAAAAACGCCCACACAGCATGAATAAACGAGATGATACCTCCCGCCTACCAGCCATTTGGAATACCGCCCTCATGAACAGACACGTACCTAACATGAAGAATGACACCAGACCCACACCCCTGAGAGCCACACAAGATGCCACCACCACACTTCCATGTAGAAAGCAGACTCACACCCACACAGAAGATGAGACACGACCACGGACCAGAAGCCGCACTGCAGCTGCCTCACTACCTACTTCAAACCCCTCTGAGCTATACATGAAGCAAACTGACCCCCACCATGAAGATGCAGCACGACCACGAACTCGAAGCCAAACAGCAAGATCACAGCTCACCAGCTTAAATCCCCCAGCAACTAAGACCAACCTGAGCACAACCAAGCCCCCACCTGAACAGAACACGCCTCCAGCCAATCAGAACACAGCCAACCCCCCAACCAATCAGAACACAGCCAAACCCCCAACCAATGAGAACACACCCCCACCCAATCAGAACACAGCCAAGCCCCCAGCCAATCAAGTCACACCCCCACTAGCAGTTAAAAGGAAGAAGCAGCTGCAAGCTCACATCACTCTGAGAAGCACAGAGCTGAAGACCAACCCTGAAGATGATGAATGAGACTTCATCGAAACGTTGCCTAGATACTTCCAATCTTACGCGGGAGAAAACCCAAATAACCAAAGATCCATATATATATATATATATATGTATATGTATATGTATATGTATATGTATATGTATATGTATATGTATATGTATATGTATATGTATATGTATATGTGGATATGTGGATATATATATATCAATAAGAAATAGATCTATAGAGGGTGCTATAGCCATCACTCTTCATACTGCTCTGACTCATCTAGAACAGCAGGGGAGGGGGGCTATGTTAGAATGCTTTTTGTGGATTTTAGTTCTGCATTTAACACAATTCTTTCACATAGATTAGTGTCTAAACTTCTGGACCTTGGACTTTCTTATTCAACCTGCCTTTGGATTATGGATTTCCTGTCTGGCTACTCAAGGAAGGTCAGATACCTCTTCAGGTATCTTTTTGTAATAGTCCAACTATTGTGCTTTTATTTTTATGTTAAGTATAAGTCATGCAATTATGATCATAGATTTTAATCAAGATTTTCATCTTTTTTTATAAAGATTAGTATTAATTCAAACAAATTCTGATCACATGTTGTATATGAAATGTGCTTCTAATTTATTTATTTATAAGAACTTATTGCTAGATATATGAAGATTTTTAAATGCACTGCAATAAGACCATTGGGTTTTTGTTCATTGGTTTTCAGCTCCCTTCCATATCTATTGCAGCTTAACCATTATTTCATTCTTTAGATGGTTGGGTAGATAATCGTAACAGTAACATGATTAACCAAATAACATTTCACTAAGATTATCAATTGCTTTGAGGAAAACTCATTTTTCTAATTCAAGATGGTATTAAAAACATCCCTACTAAAATACATGCCTGATGAAGCAAGATTTTGAGATCTATTTTGATACTAATAGATAATTTGAAAATTTAATAACTACATTATATATTTTAAGATATACTGTATGTTCATGGTTAAATTATTTCATATTATTCATGGAAAATAATTTTATTATACTATAAAAATAATTTTATTATGTATTATATGATTTTCCCAAGGAGTTGGAACATTTACTTCCCAATGACTCTCTGCCGATTTACCTAGGGAGTCTATTCAGATTAGATGTTAAATGAAACCACTGTGGAGGACATATAATAGAATACTTTCATGACCAAGTGTGATTGTCTTGGAATTTGTCTTGGTTTAAATACTCTCAGTATACATAAAGAAAAGATACATTCATCAAGAGTCAAGAATCATAAGGTATGACACTTAATGATAGTCATAGGGTAAACAATCAAATCATACGAGGAAACAGTCAATATAAATCGTAAGGATACAAGCAGCAAAGTCACAAGTGGGAAGGGATGGGTGATAAGGAGTGAGGAGAAGATTAACCAGTAAAAATAGTGCAGACTTTATAATAGTTGGACAGTATTGAGGGAATTATTTGTTTAGCAGAGTGATGGCTGTCAGGAAAAAACAGTACTTGTGTCTAGTTGTTCTGGTATGCAGTGCTCTATAGCATCATTTTGAGGGAAGGATTTGAAAGTCTGGGATGGGAGGGGTCTGTAAATATTTTCACAGCCCTCTTTTTGACATGTGCAGTAAACAGGTCCTCGATTGAAGGCAGGTTGGTAGTAATTATATATATATTTATTGTATTATATTATATTATATTATATTATATTATATTATATTATATTATATTATATTATATTATATTATATTATATTATATTATATTATATTATATTATATTATATTATATTATATTATATTATATTATATTATATTATATTATATTATATTATATTATATTATATTATATTATATTATATTATATTATATTATATTATATTAATAAAAAATGAGTCCTCTTAACAAACTTGCTCAGACTGAAAAAGCTGTTAAGATAAGCAGCAAAACATTTCAAACCAAAAAGAAAAAGAAGTCCAGTTGCCATGTCTCATCTTTCAGATGAAGAAAATAACAATAAAAAGGTAGGCAAATAACCATATCCAAAACATTGCAAGTGCGGACTGCTTTCCATTCACCTTCACTTTAGCCTCCTAAGATGCTCCCCGTAGAGCGGCTTCTATTACCTTCTATTACCTTCTCCAGCAATCAGAAATCAATCCAAATATAAAATCTGACCTGAAAAAATATGTATCTCCCTTTTAAATTACCCTTGGAAGCTCTTGTTCACTCTGCCCAATTTTTTTTCATTCAGAAGCAAAATGTCTATACAACATACCTCAGTTACTGGTTTAAGAATATTATGCAAGGATCAACACCTTTTGCTCTGAGTGAATGATTTACTCACTGAAGCAATATAAATATCACTTTTATTCTTTTGGCATATGGAAGACAAAGAAGATAATTATGAGTCTGTGAGCACTTTTCACCTGATACGCACTGGCTGCACCAATGGATTTGCATCATTCCTCATCCCTGAATATATTTAATTGCCTTCAGCAACCTAACAGTTATGAAAGTGCTGCTGTCTCACTCTTTTCTTGAGTGGCAGGAGAAAAAAAAAGAGCTTGTTTGCACATGGGTGATTCCTAATTCAGAGCTGCTTTTGTTCTCTGTGGAATATACTTGGTAAGGTGATGCTCACTAATAACCTGACTATTATTCTGCAAGAATGGCTTGTGTTATTCAAAAGTTAGCTAATACTGCACAGTGTTATTATTTTCAGCCCTGATATTTTTAAGGTGAACTTATGCACCCATCTTCTCCTCCTTTGCTCATTTTGGAGTCAATTAAATATAGCCCCATGATTAGTAATTTTCTCCAAAATTTCAAGTTGTCAAGTTCATTCATTGCTCCTTATGCTTTGAAGCATCTCTCTTGACATCCCTGAAGCAAGGTGCAAGATATAATACAATACAGTCTTTCAGATAGCCTGCATTTACATAAAAAATCATATCCTTTTCTACTCCAATGTTTCATCTAAATGTCAGATACCTTCTGGAAATGTGTAAGACTTTGGCTGCTATACACAAAAACTCATTCCCAAAGTTAGTATCTCCTTGACAACTCTTGGGTCCCCCCCCCCCCCCTGTAATAGGACATATACTATTTGTTTGAAAAGATTGGGAAGAACATAGAATTAATTGAACAATATCATATTTTAAATCTGTAAATGGTTCCTCCTTTTAAAATTAAACTCACAACTATATTATTATTTATAATACATAGAATTGTTGCTCAGGTATATCCGCCATTCCTAACGCTCTGAAAACACTTTTAAAAAGAATAAAATGAAGTAAAGCTTCTCTACAAGTTATTATTCTTGTTATTCAATCCTTTGGCAGCCAAGATAAAACAAGTAAAAGGGAAATGTTAGCTTCTTTTACAATCAGGTAAGTCAGAAATTGTTCACAGAGGAATTCCCAACATTATTATTATTCATTTTTTTAAAACATACTCAGGATTTTATGTGTGCTGGGGTGGAAAATAATCCAGTTCAGGCATTTGGCTACTCTGGTAAAGGTTGTAAATTGGGTAGAATAATAGACTTGTAAACCTGGCATAAGCCCCTACTAGAACTACTTATTAAGTTTTCTGTTATGTTCTGTGCATGGGCTCAAGGAACAGAGACGAGACGGTGAAGAGTGAACTTCAACTCTTTATTAAACATTCTGAATAGAGCAAAAACCTAGGGCAACAGCAGCCTTTTTATAGGCAAGCTGCTGATCTAGTAACCAATGAGAAACGTGGAGTGTTAACCCCTTGAACCAATAAGAGTGGCTCGTTAACAGCCAATCAGATTCTCCTGAACGGACCAATCCGATATCACTATTATCGGCCAATCAAAAGTGCAGGATTAGAACCCTGATATTTCTAAAGGTTTGATAAAACTTTATTTAAGCGTTTTATTAGTTCATAACACCCCTTCCCCGGGGTTCTGTTTAGGGGGTGTGGTGATGTAATATCTGAGGTATGAAGGTTGTTTTGACTGTCTATTGGATTTACGCTGTCCCACCGGTTCCTGTCTGTAACCCGGTTTTGGCGGGACGTTTTTGGGCAAGTTGGGTGCTGGTGGTTCCTCATTGGATGACTAGGTGCTGCTAATGTTCTTGTTGTTGTCCTCTGGTCTTTGTGGGCTTGCCTCTGTTGAGGTGTTCCTCTGTGGCGAGGACACGCCTCTCCCTGAGTCTTCTTCATTCGTTACACCCGTTGCTGACTTCTTTCGTTCCTGCTTTCCACCATCTCAAATTCGGTTTCTTTGACATCCCCTCCCCCCTCAGTTTGGGAGTTACCGGAGTCGTGGAAACTAGGTTGTAGCCTTGAGCGAAGCTGATCTATATGGTGTTTCCATATTCTTCCATCGCAGGTTTCCTCCCGGTACGACCTGGGTCCAGTGGCTTGAATTACAGTTGCCTCGACCCACAACAGTTTGCCAGAAAGGTTTCTGGCGAAAACTAAGTTGTCTATCTTGAACTCGTGGCATTTTCCGCTAGATCCACAGGGTTTCTCTGGTTCGTAAGATGGGTGAAGGTGGTCAAGGTGGGAACGGAGTTTGCGTCCCATTAATAGTTCAGCTGGAGTCTTGTTGGTGACGCTGTGTGGAGTGATGTGTTGGAGAAGGAGTATTCTGTTTATTTTATCTTCAATGTCCCCATAATCCATTTTGTAGAGGGTTTTTTTAACAAATTGTACCATGCGCTTGGCTCTTCCTTTAGCCGCATGGTGCACTGGCGAAGTTAGCGGATGGCGAATACCCCGGTCTGCTAAGTATTGTTCAAAGGGTAGAGTGGTAAACTGGGGTCCGTTGTCGCATACCAGAACATCTGGCAGTCCATGCATCATGAATAGCCTGTTCAAGTTCCGGATGACAGACTCAGTTGTAGTACTCTTCATTTCGTGGATCTCGAGCCAGTTGGAATAGGCATCCACTGTTAGTAGGAAAGTATTGTTAGGGATAACATTGTTTACCCTAACTGGTTTAGGTAAAATAATCAATAAGTTATCATGGTTTGTTGGTTAAAGTGTGTGTAACTTTAACTGCAAGAATGTAATTAAGGGTGTGGTTGTAAATGCACCATAAAAGGAGCAAGACAACGGCAGCTCGCTCTCTGGCTTAATAATCCCTAATTGCTGGATGGATTGATGACTGCATTTTTTCCTACTGGAACAGGAGAGAGAAAGGAGTGTTGATTCTTATCAACGGTGAGAAGAGATAATACGGACTGATTTATAGTAAGTGAACTGACATTGAATATTCAACACGGACTTTGCAAATTGAGTATCCCCAAATGGACTGACTGAAATGATTCATGATTAATGGACTGTTTTTGACTATGCTATAACTCTTAAATGGAATAAACTATATTTTTGATAGCACAAGCGTATCTGCTTTTTACTGAGTGTTAACTAACATAGAAACTTATCTCACACATTTACCTATCTGCCTAACTGACTAAAGCTGCACATTCTGTTTAGCGTATTTCCTTAACATTGGTTGGGGGAAAAGGCTTAACAAAGGTTATGGGTCCAGAGGCTGCAAAGTCAGTTTAACTAGGATAAAACAGATTTATGTAAAAAGTGAGAGTTTGTGTTGTTACACATTACAGTAAACAGACAGCTGTGTTTTATTAATTATAGTTTTATATCCATATATAGAAAACATGGCACAAGTCAATCTACAAAATTTGTCCCTTATATCCAAGCTGGATGGAACGAACTATGTAACATGATCTATGAAATGTAGTCTACTTCTACGAAGAGAAGGTCTGTGGAACATAATTGAAAACCCACCAAACATAGAGGAATGGGATCTGGAGGTTGAGGAAGATAGTCAAAAGATAGAAGACTGTAAGCAGAAGAATGAACAAGCTCTTTGCATAATAGGAATAACACTATCTGACCAGCAACTTGTTCATATCCACGGAGAACAAATGGCTGTTGGGTGTTGGCAGAAGCTGAAGAGGATTTATGTCCGAGATAACGTTGGTGCTTACATAAATCTAACATGGAAGCTTTTCAGAACGCATCTCCAAATGAATGGTGATATGCTGAGTCATTTGAATACTATGAAAAGCATTTTTCAAGAACTGCACGAGAAAGAGCTTATTTTCTCTGAACTACACCAAGTCTACATAATTCTGTCTTCATTAGACGAAAATTTTGATAACTACGTCACTTCCCTTGAAATTTTGCCTAAGGAAAGCCTAACTTTAACTGATATAACTGGCAGATTGATTGAAGAGGCCAGAAGAAGGCTTGAAAGAGATCAGTTAAGGAGGGAGCAACCTCAAAAAGAAGATATTGAATCTCCTACTGCATACGCAATTAAAAAGTGTTTTAATTGTGGAGGAAGAAGACATTTGGCAAGGTTTTGTAAAAAAAACAAAGCGCCAGAATGCTGGCCAGAATACAAAAAGTCATCAAAAGAAAAAGAAAAATTTAGAGTTAGCCATGTATAGTAACGGAGCTGTAAAAAATAATTTATGGGTGGTTGACAGTGGAGCATCCCACTGTCTAAAAATTATAACAAAAATTTTATTAAAATGTTCATGAGTTCACAGCAGATATTGTTAGCCAATGGCTGGAAACTGAAAGCTAAAGGTCAAGGTATAGCATATTGTTCTTGCATAAAAGAGAATGTAAAAATGTTATATGTACCACAACTTAAGTTTAATTTACTTTCAGTTAGAATTTTGGTTAAACTAGGATATGCAGTTACCTTTAGGGGAGATAATTGCATAATTGAAAAAGAAGATAAGAAAATTACTGCATCTTTAAGAGGTGAATTGTATGTGTTAAATGATAATGATTTAGAGGTGGCTAACACGGTTTATGATAATAAGAAACCTCATGATGAATGTATTCACTTGTTACACCGACGGCTAGGGCATTTAAATTTTAAAATGTTTTAGAGAACTGTTCAACTATCTAAAGGAATAAGTTTGAAACCTTGTAATAAGTATTTGCAATGTTCTGCTTGCAATCAAAGCAAAAGCAAGGTCATACCAGCAAATAAAGTTGATGGATTTACTACCAAAGAGCCTTTAGAGGTAGTATTTGCTGATTTAATAGGTCTGAAAAAACCAAGTGTAGGAGGTGCTCGATACATACTAAGTATAATGGACCACTATTCTAGATAGGGGTTCTGCTATTTGATGAAGAGCAAAACTGAAATGTATCAAAATTTCTTTAATTGGTTAAAATTTGTAGAAAGAAAAACTAAAAAGAAATTAGTAACTCTTATAACAAATAATGGTGTGGAATTTACAAATAATAAATTCCAGAGTAGACTTAGGATGGCAGGTATTCAACATAAAAAGTCTGCACCATATAGGCTACAACATAATGCCTTTATTGAGAGACGAGGTCAAACACTGCAGTCAAT
Organism: Hydrophis major; assembly: GCA_033807585.1. Taxonomy (NCBI): domain Eukaryota; kingdom Metazoa; phylum Chordata; class Lepidosauria; order Squamata; family Elapidae; genus Hydrophis; species Hydrophis major. The sequence continues at coordinate 87,977,803 of CM066329.1, read as the reverse complement.
GGCACGTACTATGTTGTCTGATTCAGGATTACCTGACAATTTGTGGGGAGAGGCAATAATGTGTGGTAATCATATATTAAATAATGTTGTTAATTCAACAACAGGTGAATTACCATTCACACTGTGGCATGGTACAAAACCTGATTTAAGTTTCTCACACACATTTGGAGCACCAGCATGGGTGCATATCCCTACACAACTCAGACACAAAGGACAGCATAGAGCTAAAAGATTGTTTTTTGTAGGATATGAATCAAATCACAGATCTCATAGATTTTGGGAACCAGGTACATCTAGAGTTTACACCAGTGCTAGTGCAAAATTCCTAGAACATGTAGGATGGAATAGATTAGAGCAAGATTTAAATAATGAAGTAATTACTGAACCCTACAAAAGGCAGAAAGAAAAGACTAGTTATAAGAAGAATCCAATTAAAGAAGAAGTCCACGAAGAGCAAATAGGATCAGAACAAGAGGAAACAGTTGATCAGGAAGAGTTAGATAATCAAGAACAGGTAGTAAAGGAGAGTCCACCTGTCAGTCCTGTAATATCTAGACATTCTACACTTATAACTAGACCACCTGATAGGTATCAAGCAAGTATAGTTTGCCAAGTAACTGATGTTCCAACTAGTCTAGATGAACTTAGGATGTATCCTGCTAAGGATCAGGAGAATTGGCAAAAGGCAATGGAAAAGGAACTAAATTCATTAAAGGTAATGAAAGTATATGAAGATGCCAAATTACCTCCAGGAGAAAAGTCCATTGGGTACAAATGGATATTCAAAGTAAAAACAGGAAATAATGGGACTGTTACCCATAAGGCTAGGTTGGTAGCTCAAGGATTTAATCAAACTGCATTTGATTATGATGAAGTTTTTGCATCAAGTCTTAAAGCAATATCCTTGAGAGCAGCTTTAGTGTGGGCAGCTAAGAAAAACTATATCATTAACCATTTAGATGTAGAAACTGCTTATCTACATGCACCATTGCAGCACACTATATATTTGAAAAAACCAGTTGGTATAAAAGATAATAAATTAAATAGTAATGATTGTTGGAAACTCAAAAGGAGTCTTTATGGATTGAAATAATCTGGCTATGAATGGAACCAATATATTGTGAAAGAGTTAAACAATATACGATTTAAATCTGGTTTAGCAGATCCATGTGTGTTTAAAAGAGAAAATAATGGAACGGTGTCATTATTGTTATTATTTACAGATGATATTGCTTTGATAACTAAGACTAATAATGAAACTAATGAGATTATATCATTTTTAGCCAAAAAGATAAAATTAAAGCATTTAGGTGAAATTAAAAAGTATCTAGGATTGACAATTAACAAAACAAAAAATGGATTTAAGATATCTCAAGAAGATAAAATTTGCCAATTAATTAAAACATATAAAATGGAACTTTGTAAACTGGCAAAAACTCCAATGAGTCAGGAAGTTTGCCAAACTGATGCTCAAAGTCCCAAATTTGATAAGTCCATACATCAATCTTTGATTGGTAGCTTATCATATATTAGCAATATATCAGCAATATATCAGCAATATAACGCTATATTGCTTATAGCGTTAATCAGTTGGTGCGATTTAATGCAGATCCACATCAATGTCATTGGCAATCATTAAAGAGAATTTTAAGATATCTTAAAGGAACATTGCACCATGCATTGTATATAGAGCCAAAGGGTGATTTGAGTCTTAGTGCCTATGCAGATGCAAGTTTTGCAACTGACATAAACACTAGAAAATCAACCTCTGGGATGGCTATATTATTTGGTAAGACACTAATAGGGTGGAGGTCAATCAGACAACAGCATATCAGCTTGTCCACGATGGAAGCGGAATTTTCATGTCTGTCATTACTATGCACTGACTTAATTCTGTACAAACAGTTATTATTAGACATGGGTGTAACAGTTAAAGATTCCATTATTGTGTACGAGGACAACCAGGCAACCATACAGTTGGCTACTAATATTGATGTAAAAACTAGATCAAAGCATACTGATTTTAGATACTTAAATGTTAGAGAATCTGTGAAGAATGGTCTGATTAAACTAGAGTAATGCATAATGGAAGAAAACATTGCAGACCAGTTTACAAAAGCTCCAGGTGTAGTCAAGTTTAAAGAGAGTTGTAACAACTATGATTTAAAGGTGTAAATGGTTATATTATTATTATTACCCAAAAGGGGAGAATGTTAGGGATAACATTGTTTACCCTAACTGGTTTAGGTAAAATAATAAATAAGTTATCATGGTTTGTTGGTTAAAGTGTGTGTAACTTTAACTGCAAGAATGTAATTAAGGGTGTGGTTGTAAATGCACCATAAAAGGAGCAAGACAACGGCAGCTCGCTCTCTGGCTTAATGATCCCTAATTGCTGGATGGATTGATGACTGCATTTTTTCCTACTGGAACAGGAGAGAGAAAGGAGTGTTGATTCTTATCAACGGTGAGAAGAGATAATATGGACTGATTTATAGTAAGTGAACTGACATTGAATATTCAACACGGACTTTGCAAATTGAGTATCCCCGAATGGACTGACTGAAATGATACATGACTAATGGACTGTTTTTGACTATGCTATAACTCTTAAATGGAATAAACTATATCTTTGATAGCACAAGCGTATCTGCTTTTTACTGAGTGTTAACTAACATAGAAACTTATCTCACACATTTACCTGTCTGCTTAACTGACTAAAGCTGCACATTCTGTTTAGCGTGTTTCCTTAACATTGGTTGGGGGAACAGGCTTAACACGTATGTCCCTTAGTAGGTTCTGCAAAGTCAATGTGGATGTAGGACCACGGTCCCCGGGGTGTTTCCCATTCTGTTGGAGTTGCTTTAGGTGGGGCATTGCTAACTTCCTGGCACTTTAAACAGGCTTCGATCTGTTTGTCGATGTCTGGCCACCACGTGTAGCTTCGTGCGAGCGCTTTCATACGCACGATGCCAGGGTGACCCTCATGCAGTGTTTTTAATACTGCTCGTTGTAACCGCTCTGGGACGACGACTCTATCCCCCCATAGGATACAACCTTTTTGCGAAAAAAGTTCTGTTTGCCAGTTCTTGAAAGGGGTGAAGTCGTCAGGGGTTTGATCTACTGTCCATCCCCGTTCGACTCAGCTAAGAACTTGCGTTAAGATAGGATCGCGTTTTGTTTCGATCGCGATAACTCTAGCTGTTAGTGGCGGTGAATGTAGTGTTTCAATCTGGAGTGTCGTAAGGGTTGGAGCTGTGTCGTCAACGGTTTCCGGAAGTGGTGAACGGCTCAGCGGGTCAGCGTGGGGAATGGCTTTCCCCGGACGATGTTGCAGCCTATAATTTTACTCCGACCAGCGAGTCATTCTAGGTGATAATATATAGGGGGTTGGCTTGTCTCCCGCTATAATCCCTAGCAAAGGTTTGTGGTCGGTAACAATAGTAAAAACTCATCCATATACATATTCATGAAACCGTTTCACAGCAGATACAACAGCAAGAGCCTCTTTATCGATTTGACTATAGTTACGTTCAGCCTTTGATAGGGTCCTTGAAAAATAGGCAATAGGGGCTTCACTACCGTTTGGTAACACATGGCTCAAAATGACTCCTACTCCAAACGTTGACGCGTCACATGTAATTGTTAAAGGCAAAGTCTCGTTATACTGCATTAAAACAGCATCTGAGGTTAATAAGTTTTTCACTTGTCAGAATGCGTGCTCCTCTCGGTGCCCCCAGACCCAGGTTGCTTTTTTGTTGAGAAACCTATGTAGGGGCTCAGCTACGGTCGCTTTGTGGGGCAGGAAGATGTTGTAAAAATTAATGAACCCCAGGAAAGCTTGGAGATCAGTCTTATTTCTGGGTCTTGGGGCATTCTTGATTGCTTTTAGTTTGCAATTGGTGGGGTGAATGCCTTGTTTATCGATTAGGTAACCCAGAAACTCTACTTTATCTGTACACAGTTGACATTTATTTTTTTTAACCTTAAGGCCGGAGTCTTTAAATTTCTGGAGAACCAGTCTAAGATGCCCCTTTAGTATTTCTCTATTTGGGGCAGCAATTAAAACGTCATCAAAGTATGGTACGGCCCCTTTTATACACTGTAATAGTCTCTCCATCAAGCTCTGAAAGATCCCTGGGGCCACGCTAACTCCAAATTGGAGTCAGTTGCACTTAAAGGCACCTTGGTGTGTGACGATTGTTTGCACCTCTGCTGTTTTTTTTAATCTACAGGCAGTTGTTGGTACGCCTGTGCTAAATCCAATTTAGCGAAGACTTTTCCACCCCCTAGGGAATGGAGGAGGTGTTGTACCACCAGCACCGGTTAAGTGTTCTGTTGAAGGGCGTGATTCAGGGTGTCTCGGTAGTCCCCACAAATCCTTAACGATCCATCCGGTTTGATGGGTGTTATGATTGGGGTTTCCCAAGGAGCATGGTTGGTTGGTTCTAAAACACCCTGGGCCATTAATTTATCAAGCTGCTCATCAATCTTTGGTTTAAGGGCAAAAGGTACTCAACGAAGCTTAAGGCGGATGGGGGCTACTTCAGGGTTAAGATTAAATGATATCGGGGTCCCCTTGTACTCACCTAGTTTGTCTGCAAAGACGTCCTGGAATTCCTGGATGAGGGCCTCCTCCCAGTCGTCGCTTCTAGTTTGGTGAATGCCGGCTACCTCAATCCCAAGTGGAGCGAACCATTGAAGGCCTAACAAGCTAGGCCGATCACGGTCGACGACGGTCAATGGTAAAGATGCAGTACGATTTTTGAATGAGACCTGGACTAGGCTGGATCCAACAACCAGAATTCGGTTTCCCTGATAATCCTTGAGTATGATTCTTTGGGTTCTGAGATCTTGCCGCCGGACGGCAGGGATTAGTTGTTTAAGGGTCTTCCAGGAAACCATCGAGAGAGACGATCCTGAATCGACTTCCATCACACAGGGCTGGTTTTCGATGGCGACCTTCACTTGGATCTTCTTTGCATCTAATGATGAGGTGTGACCAATTGTAATGGTTTGGTGTGCCTCTTCTCGTTTTGTTGAATTGGCTAGTGGTTTATTTCTGTAGGAGTGGTTGTTCCATTGGTGCTTCAAATGTTCCCGACTCACAGGACGATTTCCTGTGGTTTGGCGGTAGTTGGTCCCCCTCTGAAATGGGCTGGATCCTTGCTTGCTTCTACAGACCTTTCCGATGTGGCCTCTCTTCCCACAAACATAGTAAAGCGCGTCGAGCAATTTACAGTCTGATGGTGGGTGGTTTGCCCCACAACCTTCGCATTGATGCTGCAGTCTCTGATTACGCTGGTGGCATTGGTCTCGTTCAATGTCGAGGAATTTACAGTCTGATCGTGGGTGGTTTGCCCCACAACTTTCGCATTGATGCTGCAGTCTCTGATTACGCTGGTGGCATTGGTCTCGTTCAGATCGGAGCCAGTTGACCTCTTCCTCATCACTTTCTAATGATGATTCAAGGCCCTCGTGGTTGGTTGCCGTTGCATGTCCCTCTAGGCAAGGTGAGGTTTCACCGGCGAGTTGGCGGAGCGGGGCGTTGGTGCGGCGCATTCGAGCAGCCGACTTCTTGGTTGCTTCTGCTGCAGTAGCGTCAGCGATGGCATCTGCAAGGCTGATGTCGCCTTTTGCCATCAGCTTACTTTGCACGTGCGGTGCATCTAATCCCAGAACTATTCGGTCTCTTCAAGCTTCTTCAAGGTCAGCGAACCCACAGAGGCCTCCCAGGTTCCAGAGATCCGCAATGAAATCTGCAACGCTTTCTCCTTTCCGCTGGTCTCTCTGGTAAAATTCATGTTTTCGGACAAGCGTTGGTATGGTAGGTGCATAGTGGGCCCGTAGGAGGGGCTTGAGGACATCCCAGTCCATGGATTTCACCTCAGCCAGTTTCGCCAGTGCCTTAGCCATCTTAAAAATGGCAGGTCCACAGTGAGTCAGGAATACCGCTCGCTTTTTTCCAGTAGTGGCATCCTTCAAATTGTTGGTCTCCAGAAACATCTGGAACCAGTCCATATATGAGTCCCAGTCTTCTTGTGCCGGGTCGAATGGAGCGGGTGGTATGGCGCCGCCAGACATGGTTTCCGCTGTTGTTGTGCCTTCAGCCAGGTGCTCTGTGTGGTGCTCTGTAGTGTTCAGTCAGCTCTGACGTCTCCGCATCCCACCTTCGTCACCAGTGTTATGTTCTGCGCATGGGTGCAAGGAACAGAGACGAGACGGTGAACAGTAAACTTCAACTCTTTATTAAACATTCTGAACAGAGCAAAAACCTAGGGCAGCAGCAGCCTTTTTATAGGCAAGCTGCTGATCTAGTAACCAATGAGAAACTTGGAGTGTTAACCCCTTTAACCAATAAGAGTGGCTCATTAACAACCAATCAGATTCTCCTGAATGGACCAATCTGATATCGCTATTATCGGCCAATCAGAAATGCAGGATTAGAACCCTGCTATTTCTGAAGGTTTGATAAAACTTTATTTAAGCGTTTTATTAGTTCATAACATTTTCCGTCCAAGGACTGCACACCTCCATTAACTCAGCTGACATCACAACAATATTGTTGGTTTTTGCCTCCTTGGTTCTGTCTTCTTGCTTGCAGAGCCAACTTTCTTGTCATTAAAGGCTTAAAGATTCAATGCTGGTGCTGCTACTCTGCTGATGGACATTTTCCTGATCCCATTCATCCTTAGAGATGCATTATTTCTGCACTGTATAAATCCTAGCTCTGCCTGTTTCCTTTTCCTCACAAATATCTTCTTTCTGCATCTTCTGAGAAATCCCTCTGGGACTTCAGAATTTCTTTCTTTCTTTCTTTCTCTTTTCTTTTTGGATGGATTTACAAAATAGTGAATCCAGTTTCTGAAGATGGGCCTTTTTGTTTAGGCAGCATAAAAGGCAGAAATGGAATAAACTACTTGTAACTTCGTGTAACCTAATCCTTTTATAAGGACTGAAATGAGAGACACCAGGGACAGTTTACACAATTTGTACAATGAAATTTCCCCATTGACCAAGGGACAAGCTAAAAATATATAACACAATGTACCTTTCAAAGCAAATGCTCTTAATCAAATTGGGTAAGAAAAAATAGGAAAATACTTTTTTCTTCATGATGTTAACTGCTATCATATTAAATTCATTTAAAAGGTACATCTTAGGGTGCAAACATATCAGTGTGTATTTTGAAAATAATATGTTAAAATAATGCACCCATCTGGCTTTATTTATTTATTTAGTGTACAGCATACAATGTCACGAAAATCTACAAACACTAGACACCTTGCAGTCCTGACAATCTAAATTGCTAATTCATTGACTCATTGACTGAGGTTGTCTCAGCCTTCCATCTTTCTGAGGTTGATAAAATGAGGAGCCAAATTGTTGGGGGCAATATGCTTACTCTGTAAACCACTTAGAGAGGGCTATAAAGCACTGTGAAATGGTATATAAGTCTAAATGTTATTAATATTCTGTTAATCCCTTGAGTACCTATACTAAGTGCACTGCAGGGGGTGAATTAGCTTATACAAGCTGGCTCATGGTGCTTAGGTTGCTGGCTCTTCTAGGCTCCTCTGCCGGATGCACCTTGCCTCGCCTCTCATCAGCCAGGTCCAGTGTGGCTTCTTTCTACACACATGAACACAGCTAGGTTTCCCCATGAAGTGGTACCTATTTATCTGTTCACAATATTACATGCTGTCAAATTGCTGGCTGAGCAGGAACCAACAAACAAGTGACTGGAGCTCACTCCGTCTTTTACAGCCAGGCTCAAACTGCTAGAGTGAAGATCATTTCTGGCTGGCAATTCCAGCCTCATTAAGCCACTGCACCACTATGTCTCCTTCCAGGCATATTAATGCAGAAATGGAAGAGGTCAAAGATACAATAATCATTTATCACTACTTAAACTCCTTCTCCCTGGTCAATGTATGATTCAGAATAAGCTTTGCCCGGTAAGGTTGCCTTCAGGGCCCCATAGATTTTGGAAAGGATACATATCCATAATTTATTTATATGCCCCTAATGTTTGTTGCATAGCTATGAATTGTAGAACTATCAAAATAGCTAATGTGATACAGTATAATGCAGCCATCTTCATACAAAATAAAATAATAAACAATTAAACTGCCTTTGCCATATCTTTTTAGTTATTGTAATTCATTTATCATGGGTTGAATACGAGTTTCAAATATTCTCATTTTGTTTTGTAACATTTGCTGTTAAGGAAGAGGTTTTTTTTCCCCTAGACCAATAATTAGTATAAGCTACAACTTAGTAAATTATGAAGTTTACTGTACCTCTGCTAATGACTTTAGGAATTGTGTAACAATGAGAAAATCACTTTGAATTAACTTGCTGATGGATTTTTTAATATAGCTTACTGCATAAAAGGCATATTTTTGTTATATTTTAGAGATTTTAGAGAAATCTATCTTATTTTATATAATATTCTTTAAATATCATTATCATCATCATCATCCAAGATTCTGTTGGCATTTAAAAGAACATGTAACAAGGAACGTGGTAATAAGGTGCTTTTCGGGCAGAGTACTTCAGTAGTTAATGAATAATGCAACAAATTATATTATGATTCATGTTTAAAAAGAGCGACACTCCTGTTACATTGATGTTATATTTGTCAAACAAAGCTGTCCATATAATTATATTTTCTCTTTCTCAGTTTGTTTTGCCCATTCTATTATTTATAACTGATGTTACCTTAGCAATGCAAACATTTCAGAATGAAAGGTTATTATCTATGTATTAATTAATCAAATTTAGACACTTCCCATCTCACTGACAGAGTGACTCTGGACAGTTGACAGATTAAAGCATGAAAGCCTTATAAAATTTAACCATCTCACCTCTAGAGAGAGAGTATTCCAAAGGATGGAGTCAATAGGAAAGAAGGCTGCTGTGTTTAACTGATGAGGTCTGTAACGTATCTTTCCTGGTGGGACACCTTGATGGGATGAGGGTGACATGGTTCCTCCAGTAATGTGTCCCCATGCCATATAGGGATTTAAAGGTGTAAGCAATATTTTGGATTGAACCTAGAAGCAACCCAGCACCCAAAGCAACTTCTGCAGCTACATGCATTATTTTGGGACATGCAAAATTGCTTAGGGAGCCACATTCTGCACCAGCTGTAGCTTCTGGATACTCTTTAAAGAAAACCCCATGTAGAACACATTGCAATTGTCCATACTGAAGATAATCAGGATGTGAATGACCAAGAGAAGGGCCACCAGATCCAAATTATGATTTTTTGAGAATATTATAGTTACTAATTCTAATACTTGAGAACATTGTGAACAATTTATATCTTCTTGATAAACTCCAGTCTTAAGATAGTCTTTATCCAATGTGATGTCCTCTAGCTCGCTACATTGCATTACATCTTTCAGAATTCCCAGCAAGGATTTTACAAGTATATATTAAGTAAAAGAAAAAACAAAACAACAGAGAGCTATGCCTGTATTTAGTTTGGGGTATTTTTATTCTATTTTATAGGTTCATGTATGATCAGAACAAGAATTATTATGTGAGATAGATTGGTTAAGACCAGGCCAAGGGAAGAAAGAACTCAATGAAGGCTGGAAGCTAGAAGTCTGTATTATTTCACTCATATTTGTTCATAAAATTGTGGAACATTGTACAAGTTGAATCAATATGCAAAAAATAATGTTAGCTATAATAAAGGGGATACATATAATTTTTCCTTTGAAGGAGAATATAGGCACCTTTTTCATATCTGAGTTAATTTTTGCCAGAGACATTGATGCAGATAAAATGTTTGTGATTCATCCCTGATTCACCGCATCAGTTAGTATACCCTGCTTTAGAATGTCAAACACAAATTTACAGTAATTTATGGATTGTTCTAATTTTTTTCCCATACATACAACCTAGGGAGTGGGGTTGGGTGAGTTAGCAAACTGAATGCATTTACAATGAAAACTTTGCAAGAACACATCAACAGATGTTCAGACCCCAGTTTAACCCCTCACAGAACTTTTCTGTTTAGAACAGGGATGTCAAACTCACATCATCATGGCAGCATCAGTGATGTATCAGGACTTTTTCCCCCTTTGCTAAACGGGGTATGGGTTTAGCCAGCGTGTGATGCATCCAGGCTGGGGGCTGGGAGTTTAACAGTCCTGGTTTAGAAAGATATGCAACATTTTTTAAAATTTATTTTCTTAGATTTTTTTTATCCCACTTTTGTTACTTTGGAGGTGTGAACAGACAAGGAAAAAAATTCAGCTTAGCTTCATGGGTATTGCTATATATTTAATCCCTATGTGGAAAGTGTATAAGCATGGGGGCAAATACAGAGTTGTGCAAGTTTTTCTAAAGTGATTGCTTTAGAACTTAGAGAAAAATATGAAGTGAGAGGGATGTTGTGGTGGCAATCTAGAAGACACTTGGAGAAGTGATATATTTTGATTTCTCCTTCATATTAAGAAAAGTCTAAAAGTTTAAAGTTCATTCTGAGCTAACATGGTTGGTTTTTTTTTTCAGTTTTGCTTGTTTAATAAAGAAAAGGGAGAGGAAATCTGTTAATGTATTGGGATTTAAGAGCTGACCAGCAGTGAAGTTGATGCAAGATAAGGCTGATCCAATATAAGGCTGAGGCAATGAAGGTGAATCAGCATTGGTAAGGAGGTGTTTATATAAGGTAGCCATTATAGAGGGTGTGTCCTCTCTCCTTTTGTCTGGTATTTATAACAGAATTCTCTGTGTAAAGAAGAAGATTGATTGTTTGTAAGGTATTTTGTCTATCACATATATTTCTGTATATAATCATTGTATATAAACCACTGTTAAATGTCTAGGTCTCTGTGTGATGAGTTTTGCTCCTGGTTTGTTTCATAATAGTTGTCACACTGCAAAAAACTGTGACAGAATCTTCACATAGCTGCAAAAAAAAAAAAAAAAAAAAACCCTTTCTTATCTGTAAAAGTCTTAGATTTTCAGTTCCCATCCCAGAGTCATGGACCATTTGGTCAAGGTCAGTTTTGCAGCCTCATGAGCACAGAAGCAGGGCTATGAATTCATAGTGCCAGGTTTTAATAATATATATATATATTGCCCTTAAAGCTGGGAGCTTCTTCATAGAACATAGGACAGCGTACTGTGGAAATGGGGTTTTGTAACTGTCATTCCTAACAGCTTGTAAAAGATTTGGATATCATCTTGCTTCATATGTGTATGCTTTTCATGTCATGCCTTTAAATTAGTTTGCTTGAAGTAATAATAAAGTTTAAAATCTCTTTAGTCACTGATGTGTTCATTGTTTCTGGATGCAAAATAAGTAGTTGATGGCCACCTGATAAGTGCCCTGACACTTGGTGAAACAGATATACAGACAGAGACAACTAAAACAGAAACAACTAAGCTCGTCTAAAAAAGAAAGAATGATTTGCTTTCAAGATTCAAAACAGGCATTTCTACTCATACCTGCATGTTTCAAAACACAACTTTTCTGAAAGATATGCACAGTATTCATACATACCAGTTTTCAAATCTCACAGTGCTTTGGTTAAACTTTTTTTTCTGTTTACCAATTGCTCTACCCTTTGCTGGTGGATGAGCATGTATGATCACAGCCATTCTGTTCATCAGCATCTTTACAAGATATCAGAGTTAGATGACTGACCAGTTTTATTGGGTATATATTAGTATGCTAGGTGATCATTCTTTTTTTGCCTCAAGACTATAGAACTCAGTTCAGTATGGTGTTTATTAATGGAGGCAACTGGAAAACTGTCAAAAGTGATTTAGCAAGGATGGTTATAAGTATCTGAACCCATTTCAAAACAGGTCTTGCATTACATACTTAATCTTTCAACTAATCCAGTGTGGAGTCAAACTAATAAGGCAAGAATAAGAAATCATTCTCTTTCACTTGGATTCTGTAGTTTCTTTTCATATTAGTCTAAAAAAAAATAGAGACAAGGAGAGTAAAAAAAAAAAAAAGAAAGAAAGAAAAAATATATTCCCAGTCAGGTGCAGGGGGACCAAATTCAGCAAGTTGCCAAACTATGATAAATTAATGACATTTTCAGGTGTGTTTAACCAAAGGATAACATAGCTCTGCTGAAAATATATTAAAAAATGTGTATGTGCTTATTTTTCATTTTCTTTGCAACAAATGAGAAAAATGTTTAGATGCCAACCTATATACGATGATTTTATGATTTATAAATGAAATACTATGGTTTATTGGATTTATAAAGAGGGAGGAACATTTTCTAATATGTCAAAGAAAATTGGGGAAATCAGGAGATCCAGGCAGTTCAAATGAGTATAAAGATTTATTTCAAGCTTAAACTCGCTGCAAGAATCTGAACTACTAACAGTCAAGGAAAATTAGCGTGTGTTAAGAATAGAAAGGAATTCAAGGTGAGCTGAGTCTCTTGTGGGATTGCAGGAACTCATGACTAATGATGCATTTTATTGTTCTCTTGGGCTCAGTCTGGTCATCTCCTACAGGACATAACTCAAGATTTGCTACCTTCAGTGCATTCAAAACTCAAGGGCCAGCCAAATTATTTCACATGATGCTGGGTCTAACCTTCGAAAACTGCAAAACTCACCAAGAAGAAGACTGAAAAAGAGCTAACTTTATGGTAAAATTCAAAAGAAAGATGATCTGAGAAAGTACTGATCACTTAATTTATGTATGCACTGGTCAATGTTCTATTTTAAATTATGAAGAAATAAGCATGCACACACTTAGAAAGGAATATTATTATTTCTGCATCTGTCCAGAGCATGTTAATTCTTTTTGTGATGGAGAACTATAAATATAGTGTGGCTTGATTTCACAAAGTATTTGGCAAGATCTCTCATGATACCCTTGTAGCCAAGATAAATGGTATTGCAGTTCAGTATACTTGCGATTGGTTGGACAACTGAACAATAGAGGCATTGTGTACAAAATACAACAAATTAATGACTTGACCATTTGTGACATTACAATTTAACAAAGTATGAAGGAATGGAATGGATTCAAACAGAAAATATTAAGGAATCTGAGGAACAATCAAAGAAGCCAGACATCTTTTGAATTCAAAACAGAAAATTAAAGAAAGATGTGACACAATTGTAAAATTACCTAGAAAGCTGTCATGTGGAGGGGAAGGGCAAAAAAATTAGTTTCTGTGGAAATTAGGAGATGGACAGGACCAATATCAAGATATTTATTAATCATGTTTATATCACCATCCATCTCACTCAAGGTGACTCTTGGCAGTGCACAACAGCAAATATATAGCAGATATAAAAATTGGATACAGTTGGATACAGAAAATATATAGCAGATATAAAAATAATAGATGCAAAAAATTAAATATTAAATACAAAAATATGTAAAGAATTATAAAAGCAAATACACAAACTGTAGGCAAAGGAACAATAAGAATAGCTACCACAACAATGGAGCCATCTAAGCATTTGCTCCCTGAGAGCCCCAGATCTAATAATATAACCAGGTCTTCAAGGCCTTCTAGAATATCAAAAGTGATGAAGATGTAATTTCAAGGGGAAAAATGTTCCACAAGGCAGGTGCCATGGCAGAGATGGCATATTTCCTGGGTCCCATGAAATGTAGTTGATGGTAGCCACAGTATGCCCTTTTTGCCAGATATAATGGGTTGAGCTTATGTAACTAGGAAGAGATTTTATAAGTTAAGAGATCCAGACAATAAAGCAGTTAAGCACTGTTAATCACTGAAATAGTTTGTGTATAATAATAATAATAATAATAATAATAATAATAATAATAATAATAATAATAATAATAATAATAATAATGACTTCATCTACTGTAAATGCCAGTTTTCCAAAGGTGACTGTTAGGGATGTTTTAATAGATATTTACATTGAGCAGAAGGATGGACCAGATGATTGTGAGATTCAATTTAATTGTATAGTTCTATGACTTACTTAAAATAAATTGCAAATCTGGTCCCTTAGCCTTTCCCTCCTTTTTTGCCCTTTCATTTTATTTTCTATTATGTATGGTAGTTTTTGTTATTTGTTATTTACTTTTTATTTTCTAGCCTTCATTATCTTTCCATATTTTATTGCATTTACTATAAATGTATAATATAGTTCATTTGATATTTTTAATAAAAAAAGAAAATATTGTAAATAAACAAATAGATATATAGAGTTTAGCTTGATTTTTAAATCTGCTGGAAATTGCAGATTTCTGGTATTACTGATAATTATTTCTTATACCATAGCTGACCTATGTCTGAGCCCAGAGAATTCCATTGCAAAAAGATCCAGAGAAAATAGAGGAGCAAGCAATTCAACCAGCCCAGAGAAGGCTGAGTTCCTTCTCTAACATTAAACATGATCAGAACGGCACATAAGCCAAGAAAAGAAGGAAGATAGCATGCAATTGTTAAAATAGTGATCAAACAAAAAGAAGAGAAAAGCTGTAGTTGAGCTGTGCCAAAGTTCCTTAAAGCACAGAAGTCATATGCTATATGTACCAAAAACATGAAAGGATTGTATTTTTTTTAAAAAAAGCAACATTAATTATTGAATGAGAATACTATGAATCCACGTACACATTTTTTTGTGAGCTAGATAATAAGCTAAAAGTTTTAGAACTGAGACTTGATTCATTTAGCGTCCAAGTTAGGAGAGTGCAAGTGCTGATCTCACCGACTGTATGCTTACATACAGCAAAAAGTTTCGTTTTATATAAGAATAAGGACAAAAATAGCCATCTACCTTAATAAAAGCTAGCATTCTTTCAACAAATTTGATTGTTGCAGAGCAAATTATTCATTGGGCCACAGTTTCAAGTTTTAGGGTTTAAAACCTAGTAAAAAAGAAGCTAAGGGGACTATAAAAACGTTTAGCCTAGTCTTGTAATATGTCAGACTTTAAATGGCAAAATACTGTATATGAACGCAATATTGATATATGTACAAATACTGTATAACTAAAAACAGAATCAGCCAGTCAAGTTGAATGCGCTTATTTAAATAAATGTTCCTACCAGCCTGTGCCATACACATTTCTTAAGTTATTAATTATTTACAATAACTGTGAAACCAGAGGTGGTATTTAGCACGTTCTGACCAGTTCTAGAGAACTGGTAGCAGAAATTTTGAGCAGTTCAGAGAACCAGTAGTGGAAATTTTGAGTAGTTTGAAGAATCGGCAAATACCACCTCTGACTTGCCCTGCCCCATCTATTCTCTGCCTCCTGAGTCCTAGCTGATCAGCTGGATCATCTTTTGTTGCCTTGCATAGGAGAACAGAGCTGGAAAGCAGGTTAGTGGGGTGGGGAGGGAATGGATATTTTACAGTATCCTTCCCCTGCCACACTCACCAAGCCACGCCCACCAAGCCACACCACAGAACCAGTAATAAAAAAAATTTAAATCCCATCACTGCGTGAAACAATCTGAAGAATAAGATATATCCATGCTTCTGAGACATAATCTCTTTTGACCTGAAGTATGGTCTTCCAAAAATCATCAGTATGCTTTGAAACAGAAAGGGAATTTCATTCAAGAGTTGTAGTTATGAAAGAACCGGTAATAAATACTCCCACACTTTTTTATTGACTTACTGAGAGCTATATTGTACACTTGTAACAAACCAAAATAAAAGTAATTTCTCAATCGCTTGTGAAATAAATATTTCAAATCTGCCTGCACAAGAGGTTTTCATGAAATGAAACTCTAATGGAATTTAATGGATCTGTTGCCTTGGGGCTTTCTATTCCCTTGCTTTTGCTGATTATCTGCAAACTGCCTTGAGCTTACACCTAAAACAAAGTAGAACATGCAGACATCTGCAAGCATTCCTCACACAGCAGAAAGATATATAGTCAGACACAAGCAAAGAAGGATGATAGTGGGAAAATACTATAAAAATGAATCTTACAGTTGAACAATTCAATTATTGCTGTATCACAGTATGAGTTGCTATGATTGGCTACAGCTTTCTAACAGCTTTCAATTAGAGGTCCATCTCCACCATATATTATCTGGATTTTATAAAATTAAAAATCCCAAGGATTAGTCATAGAATCTTCTCCATAGGAAGAATAAGTCCCACTAACATGTTCTCTACTGTATATTTTCAATCCATGCACTGTAGAAGAATAATTTCAATCTTGCCATTTGCATAGTTTTTGAAGCAAGAAGGAAATAAGTACACTGCTCAAAAAAATTAAGGGAACACTTAAACAACACAATGTAACTCCAAGTCAATCACACTTCTGTGAAATCAAACTGCCACTTAGGTAGCAACATTGATTGACAATCAATTTTACATGTTGTTGTGCAAATGGAATAGACAACAAGTGGAAAGCATACGCGGTTAGCAAGACATCCCCAATAAAGGAGTAGTTCTGCAGGTGGTGACCACAGACCACTTCTCAGTTCCTATGCTTTCTGGCTGATGGTTTGGTCACTTTTGAATGCTGGTGGTGCTTTCACTCTAGTGGTAACATGAGATGGAGTCTACAACCCACACAAATGGCTCAGGTAGTACAGCTCATCCAGGATGGCACATCAATACGAGCTGTGGCAAGAAGGTTTGCTGTGTGTGTCAGCGTAGTGTCCAGAGCATGGAGGCACTACCAGGAGACAGGCCAGTACAACAGGAGACATGGAGGAGGTCATAGGAGGGCAAGAACTCTGCATCAGGACCGCTACCTCTGCCTTTGTGCAAGAAGGCACAGGAGGAGCACTGCCAGAGCCCTGCAAAATGACCTCCAGCGGGCCACAAATGTGCATGTGGGTGCTCAAACAGTCAGAAACAGATTCCATGAGGGTGATATGAGGGTCCGACATACACAGGTGGAGGTTGTGCTTACAGCCAAACACCGTGCAGGACGTTTGGCATTTGCCAGAGAACACCAAGATTGGCACATTCGCCACTGGTGCCCTGTGCTTTCCATGGATGAAAGCAGGTTTACACTGAGCACATGTGACAGACATAACAGGGTCTGGAGACGCCGTGGAGAATGTTTTGCTGCCTGCAACATCCTCCAGCATGACCGGTTTGGCAGTGGATCATAATAGTGTGGGGTGGCATTTCTTTAGGGGGCTAGCCAGAGGTAGCCTGACTGCCATTCGGTACTGAGATGAGATCCTCAGACCCCTTGTGAGACCATATGCTGGTGCGGTTGGCCCTGGGTTTCTCCTAATGCAAGACAATGCTAGACTTCATGTGGCTGGAATGTGTCAGCAGTTCCTGCAAAATGAAGGCATTGATGCTATGGAATGGCCCACCTGTTCCCCACACCTGAATCCAATTGAGCACATCTAGGACATCATGTCTCGCTCCATCCACCAATGCCACGTTGCACCACAGATTGTCCAGGAATTGGGGAATGCTTTAGTTCAAGTGTGGGAAGAGATCCCTCAGGAGGCCATCCACCACCTCATCAGGAGCATGCCCAGGCGTTGTAGGGAGGTCGTACAGGTACGTGGAGGCCACACATACTACTGAACCTCATTTTGACTTGTTTTAAGGACATTACACCAAAGCTGGATCATCCTATAGTGTTTTTTTTCCACTTTAATTTTGAGTGTAACTCCAAATCCAGACCTCCATAGGTTGCTAACTTTGATTTCCATTGATAATTTGTATGTGATTTTATTGTCAGCACATTCAACTATGTAATGAACAAAGTATTTAATAAGAATATTTCATTCATTCAGATCTAGGATGTCTTATTTTTGTGTCCCCTTTATTTTTTTGAGCAATGTATTTGATTCAAAGCCTTCCTCCCCCCACCCCCAGGAGAATTCTGCACAGCACTCTTTCCTCCAGTTTTGCTCATAATCAGAAACTGTGAGATGAGTTGAAAGACAGTGGTTAGCTGAAGTCAATTCCTGGGCTTTCATAATAAAGAATGGAATAGGATGGAAGTTGTGCCCTAAACATCCTCAAGTTTTAACCACCATTCAGCCAAATCAAGCAGGTTCTTAAACTTATTCTAATTTTAGACATTACACAGTCTTTGATTGAGACCGCAAATAGATTCCTGCAAGAGAGATGTTGTACACTCTCCCTGTATCTCTCTCTTGCTTCCATTAAATCATAACAGGTGACAAATGGAATAAAAGGAAAGGAAAGACTATCTTGGTACTTCTAGGGTCATCTAAAACTTGGAGTTGCAATTTACACAGACTTTTGTAAGGCTTTTGATACAGTAATACATGATAAACTGCTGTTGAAACTAAATTCTTATGGCATTTCTGGATTTTTGCACAAGTGGATTGCTGCCTTTAATATGACAGACTGCAGAAATTCAAAATAGGGAACTTGCTGTCTAATCCTGCATTACTTAACAGTGGAATTCCACATGGCAGCATTTTAGGACCCACACTTTTCCTGCTCTATATCAACAATTTATGTGATCAACTTAAAAGCAATTGTGTCCTTTTTGCCAATGATGTAAAATTATTTAATACTACAGATAATTCTGTTGTTTTGCAAAGTGATTTTGATTATGTGTCTGAATGGTCATCTACTTGGCAACTTCAAATTTTCATTAATAAATGCTCTTACACATTGGTAAATGTAATCAGAATGTCAAGTATAAGCTAGGTGGCATCGAACTAACTGAATTAACACTTTGTCAAGGACCTAGGTGTACTTATCTCTGACGATCTATACTCCAAAGTTTATTGTAACAGCATTGCTAACAAAGCATTGAGTTGTTAACTTAATTCTATGAAGTTTCTTATCTGGAAATGTTTTATCACTAACTAGAGCTTATAAAACTTATGCTAGACCAATCTTGGAGTACTGTTCAACTGTTTGGAAACACTACTGGGTTCAGAAGTACTTTATGAGAAAAGTTTTGTACTCTTTTGTATGTAATGAGATTCCCTACACTACTAGAGTTGAAATTCTTGGGTTTGAATAACCTGGAACTGTATCATTTGCATTTGGACTTAGGTATCACATGCACAATTGTAGGTAGTAATGTTTTACCTGTAAATGACTTTTTATGTTTTAATCCCAATAATACGCTTGCAAACAACCTCTTTAAATTCACTGTAAACCATTCTAAACTTGACTGTAAAAAATATGATTTTTGTAATAGAGTTGTCAAAGCCTGGAATGCCTTACCTGATTCAGTTGTCTCAGCTACGCATTTTCATAGTTTTAGTCATAAATGGACTCCTGTGGACCTCACTTCACATTTAAGAGGTCGGTAAAGGGGGCATGCATAAGTGCACTAACATGCCTATTGTCCCTGTCATTTTATTTATTTCATTCATGTTTTTGTTTTTGTTTCATAAATTATGAACAAATAAAATAAATAAAACAAGCATCGCCCTCTCTGCCAGAAGGTGCGAGAGATCCTAGGGCAAGAGGCTTCTCATTCTCCCCTTGCACTACTTCTTTGGTCTAACAGGTAGGAAGGAAAGATCTGGTTTTGGCAATGAAACAACTGGGCTTTGGATAAGCACTGGCCAAGCAGTGGCAGGCACAGGGCTGCAGGAGTGTGTGTATTAAAATACCATTGGAAAAGAGGACATGAGGAAAGAAAGGCAGGTAGTGGTTTTGAAGACACCTCTACCTTTAAAAAGACCCTCTAATCAAAACAGTATTTTTCATCAAACTTATAGAGATGAGTGATGATATTTATGTCGTTTTCTGACACTTCCTTGCAGTTTTCTGTTGCCCAGGAATATTTTGAAAGTGTCATTTCTTTTGTTTCTAATATCCACATCAGAACAAGACAGGGTGCAGAATACAGGCTGATTCAATCTTTCTTTTTTCTTTCTTTCTCTCTCCCTCTCTCTCTTCTCCTCTCCCCCCTCCTCCTACTTCTTCTTCTTCTTCTCCCCCTCTCTCCTTCTTTCTTCATTCAATCATTCTGAATTAAATGAAGTCTTTTGTTTTGGCCTTCTAGGGATGCTAGCTAATCAATGCAATTTCTAGAAAAAAATGCCCTTAAATTCTAAGCAAAATACTGCAATATATTTTGTCAGGGCAAATGTCAGGGTAAAGATGTGCATTTTCCTTGATGGGTAGTTTTGCAGAGAAGTTCCTGATGGGGCAGAGTTACTGAAGATGACTGATCATGACAGACCCTTTTGTTTAGAGCACCAAAACCAAACTAAATATAAAAAACCCACAAAAAGATAGCAAACAAAACTGAGAATTTCTCTCTTACTTACACTTAACCCAGCCTTATTTAGCAACAATCACCATCACTATTCCTGTGCTCTCATGCCCAACACTGCTCTTTCTGAGGGGTGGGATTCAAATTTTTTAACAACCGGTTCTGTGGACATGGCTTAGATGGTGGGTGTGGCTTGGTGGCCATGTTACTGGCTGAGCGTGACCAACTCAATATCACTCACATCGAGGCACACATCTCCTCGCCTGGGCTCTCATGATTGTGGGGGTGCTGCAACAGTCGTAAGTGTGAAAAATGGTCATAAGTCATTTTTTTCAGTGCCATTGTAACTTTGAATGGTCACTCCACAGAAGCAAAATACCAGCAAAAGTGGGGAAAAAACTCCAGAGAAGTTCCTGAGACAGGAAGTCTAGTCCTGCCAAGAATGTAATAAGGGTTAACAGAGAGGCAGTTTCTGTAAGCAACACCAGAATGTTTCCTTCCTGACTTCCTTACAGGATTAGGCCAGTAATTTCTTCCAACAACCGGTTCTCCAAACTGCTTGGAATGTTAACAACCAGTTCTAGCAAATAGGTGCGAACCTGTAGAATCCCACCCCTGCTCTTTCTCTATTGCTTGGTTCACCATCTGCATTCAGGGAAGGTGGCAAGGATATGCACAGTTGCTAGCTCTGTTACTCCCCACCTCTCAAAGTTCCTGCAGTAAAACAAGGGCAACAAACCTTTCCTACCTCTTGCTCAACACAGAAAGGGAAGCAACATCCGAGCAGTCAATAAAAGGAGAATGCTGCTTGCCTTTCAAGAAAACCTACTTTCAGCATATAATTCCCCGTGAAATGTTAAAATCATCACATGGCATCCTAGATTTACAGTTTCCCCTACAGCTGCAACTAGATTGGTAAACTGTAATGTAATGTAGAGCTTCTATGTTTGCAGGGCTGGGGAAGTGATGGTTCATTTTAGCCCAGAGGCAGGGAGTTTGGGAAAAGAAGCAATAGTTTTATCCCCCCATATTTCTGGTAGAAAGGAAACAAAAGAAAGCTGCTAGTATTGCTGTTTTGTTTGTTTAAGAAACCAGCTTGTGAAGGTTAACTGTGAAATTTACAAGAAAGATTTGTATTATGGCAATGGACAGTGGGTATGAGGCATGGATTTCCATGCATGGGAAAATAGTCCGCTGCATAGAAATCTTCAGACATTAAAGATCATCGAGACTTTGATCACAGATCATAAGAGATTTTGGGAAAAAACGCTGAGAAGAGCAACTGATTAAAGAGTAAAAGCAATATCCAATTCCTGCAACCCTTCTATGTAGGTTTTAATCTAAGAGAATGCTTACAGGAATTGGGTATGGCTGGTCTAAAGAAAAGAAGAACTGGGGTGATATGATAGCAATATTCCAGTATTTGAGGGGCTGCCACAAAGAAGAACAGGTCAACTTATTTTCAAAAGCACCAGAAGGCAGGACAAGAACAATGAATGGAAATTAGTCAAAGAGAGAAGCAACCTGGAATTAAGGAGAAACTTCTTAACAATAAGGATAATTCACCAGTAGAACAGATTGCCATCGGAAGTTTGTAAGTGCTTTGTTACTGGAGGTTTGTAAGAAGAGACTGGAGAGCCACTTGTCTGAAGTGGTTTGGGGCCCCCTGCTGGAGCAGAGGATTGAATTAGAGGCTGTCCAAGGTCCCTTCCAGTCTATTCTGATAATAGAGTTTCTGAAGTTCTAGTTACATGTCACAGAACAGAACCTGGCCATTTGAGAGCCAAGCTGAAAGATAATAATCTCCCAAGAAGATAATACATCTTGAGAACATACTGATGCATCCCTAATGATTGGCCTGTGCAATGGAGAGAGACATTTAGAAGATACCAGTTCCTTACTAAAAGGAAGAAACCTGATGAAAACTAACAAGATTTGTGGAATCTTTAACACATGTCTCGGTGTATGTGTGTCTCTGTATGCGTGTATGTACAGTATATATCAGAAGTTCTGACCAATTCTGGACCACCGGTAGTGGAACTTTTGAGTAGTTTGCAGAACTGGTAAATACCACCTCTGACTGGCCTTGCCCCCATTTATTCTCTGCCTCTTGAGACTCAGCTGATTGTCTGGGTCTTCTTTTGTTGCCCTGCACAAGAGAACAGAGCTGGAAATCAGGTTAGTGGAGTGGGGAGGGAATGGGCTTTTTCAGTAATCTTTCCCTATCATGCCATGCCACACTCACCAAGCCACACCCATACAACCAGTACTAAAAAAAATTGTATCCCACCACTGGTATGTATATTAAATATATGATCACCCACACAAAATCTTCTCAGGTTCTCAAGAATGTCCTGATGTCAAAGAATGTTGTGATAATTTACAATTGTCCCTATAGGCTTCAGAACCTTGTCATTTCTAATGTTAAATTTCTGCCACTTTTATGTCAAAAATGGCTAACAGCCAGTATGAAGGTTACAGTATAATATATACCACACTGGGAAATATTTCTGTGTTATCATGTAGATTGGCCACAAGGTTTGGTTTCTAGGGTATCTATCACTGTGTCAGTCTATTATTTGGGATATTTGGCCATTTTAGGCAGTCTATTGCAGGCTCTCTCTGCCACAAGGTGCTAGGATTCGAACCAACAGAACAGACACCATCTCCAGCATCTTTAAGCCACTGAGCCACCATGCCTCTTCCATTTGGGTAGGGGGTTACATTAATGCATACGTCAGTTCAAATCAAAAGTCATTACAACCAGTCTGGAGCATTTGATGGTGTTGCTTTTGTTCACATTATGACTTATACTTAATAAGTGCAAGTTCTTCTTACAATAAGTACAGCCAAACCAATCTTACATAAATGCTCTACATCATCCAAGTAGTTGCTCTCTGATCTTCAAATTCCAACAGAATTATTTATAGTTTTTTAATGAAATATTCATAAAGAAGTGTCCATGGCTTGCAATTTCTGCTAAAAAGTGTCTTAAGTTTTCAATTTCTTTTTCTCCCCACACCATCTTCTATCATATTAATTTTGGCCAGCCAGGGTACTCAAAAGCATTAGTTAAAAATGGGGGGGGGGGATCTTCCTTTTTTATTATCTTTTATAAATGCATGTTGTTTCTTCCTTTCTTTTTAAGGGGATCTAGGTGAATATTTGGATATGAAATACACAAGGCTTAATGGGATTTCAAAATATTGATATTAAGTCAACACTTAGAAAGCTGAATGACACATAGAGAAATATATCATTCCTAATAATAATTTCTGTCTGAGGCCTACAAAACAGCCAGCCTTAAAACCTTGGACCTCAATAAATTCAATGCATTATATTTGCTCACAGAGTAAATTCTGCTGAGTATGCTGGGTTTCTCTTTCTCCCAAATAAATTTGAGTAGTGTAGGATTATTCTGCAAATAGAAGATGGAGTAGTTAGGATCGCTTTTGACTGATTATGTACCATTGAGTTGATGTTCACAGCAAGCAAATAGATATATAATAGGACAAAACAGAACATATTTCAATGTCTCTCTCTCTCTCTCTCTCTCTCTCTGTGTGTGTGTGTGTGTGTGTGTGTGTGAAAGAGAGAGACAGAGACAAAGACAGACACAGAGAGACAGACAGAAACAAAGACAGAGACAGAGATGGTTGTGATTGTTTTTACTCTAGAGAACTGCTGATGAAATATTTCTCTCCCTGAATGCAAAACGCAAATGTAGCACTTAATATACTGCTTTTTTTCACAGTTACATTGTGCCAGACCTATCCCCAGGGTAAACTCAAAAGTAGTCAGCATTACTGAACTAGGATTACAACCATTTTGTTAGTAGGTTGTTCACCCAGAAAGAATGAAAAGCAAAATGATTGGAGATGGTGAATCTATATTTTTATAGTTGATTTTGCATATTCCATTGAAAACCAAGTATATAAGGAGATAACATCTGTTTCCCAGTTCAGTTGCTATTCTAAAGAGTAGCAAAATATAAGGACATATAGTCTCATGCAGCATTGCCCAGATCTGATTCCACCAACATTTTACTGTATTTTATTGGGTTATTGGAGAAACAGAAGGAGAGACAAACTTTTGAGACATTGTAGCAAAGAAATGGCATCCCTCTTGCTTCCTCTTATGGTGGTTTTACAACCGCACCCAAAATTACATGCTTTGCTGTTTAAAGTGACACACACTTTAACTTACAATCATAGTTTATATATATTATTTTACCCAAACTAAGTTAGGTAACCTTGTTATTCCTAACAATGAATATTCTCCATGCAAAAAGAAATTGCATTCACTTCACCAAAGTTGCCCACAAACCTAGACTTTAGAAAGAGAGTTAAAAAAGCATGAGACTTAGCAGCAAGAGCAAAATTAACAGCATACATCCAAAACAGATGTTTAACTAAATTTAAGCAAGAATCTCTCCCCATACATAAAATAGAGCATGCAGCAAGGCAAACGTGAATACTTATACTATAGTTGCTAGGGGGTCTAAATGTTTATAAATACTGGAAATCAGTTGGAGCGTAATGAAGGAAAAAGTTGATTATTTTTTTCAGCAGGATTTTCTTTTTTTTTTCTTTTGGTTTTTCTATTTTAACATTAATAAAATAATATTACCTCAGTATTAAATATCGGGCTCAATACAGAAAGCCTTATTACATTATCAAATAATTCAATGCATTTTGCAATAGTCTACCAATGCCATATTCAGTTTTAATTGTACAATTCGATTAATTAAAATATCAGAATCATAGTTAACATTGATATAAACTTTTTCCTCATCTTTAAAAGTTTTAAAACGTATCTAATCATCATAGTGTTAACTATTTCTATAGTATTTTGTACAAATGCTACTGTACTGTACTGTATAGTACGTTGAACAAATGTTACTGTGTCCAGCTGCAACTGCTTGAAAGTTACATTGGAATGGGAAGATGCTATTTGTTTACATGCAGTAGTTCTTTTCCTGTTAAATGTTGAGATCTGGTTTTAAAAGTTAAAATATTAAGAGCCAGTTTGTTCTCATGATTAAGGCACCAGGCTCCAGGTTAGAAACCAGGAAACTGTAAGTTCCAGTCCCACCTTAGACATAAAAGTTGATGGATGACCTGGCCTGAAAGAGCATGAATGGATGGCCATTCATGCTCTTTCAGGCCAGTTCACATCACAGGGTTGTTGTTGTGGGAAAATAGGAGGAAGGGGTATTAGGTCTGTTTACTGTCTTGACTTATTTATAAAAATAATAAAGGCTAAATAATAAAAAATCTTTAAAAATATCAATTAAGGAAAAAATTATTGCAAAAAAGGATAAAGGAAGATCAAGAGAGGATCCTAGCAAATGGTAAAATTTAATTTTCAGCAAAGGCTTCAGAGGGGAGCTTGTCTAATTTTAGATTACCAAATTTGAACTACTTAAAAAAAAAAATTCTGGATAGAAAAATTCATAATGTGCCTGCATGTTTTCCTGGGTGAAAGAATATTTGACTTCTTTTAATCTTTCCTAGCCTTCTGTCTCTCATTCCATAAATCAGTATTTTTCAACCTTGGCAACTTTAAGATGTTGGATTTCAACTCCAGAATTCCTCAGTAAGCAGGAAATGGGGCTTGGTGTAGAGCTCACAAGTCAGCATCCCTCAGATGAGAAGAGCCAAGGAAATGTGAATAGGAACAACAATGGGACAACAATGGGGAGAAATTAAAAGGTGGAAAATGTGAAGACCAGAAAGGCAAGAGAAAGAGAACCCAGACATGAAAAGGGATGAAGGGTGTTTTTTTTTTTTGGGGGGGGGGAGCAGGGTTGGGGTGAAGTGGGAAGGTTTTGGAGGTCATACATGTTATGAACTAATAAAAGTGCTTAAATAAAGTTTTAACAAACCTTAAGAAAAAGCAGGGTTCTAATCCTGCACTTCTGATTGGCCGATAATAGCGATATCAGATTAGTCCATTCTGGGCAATCTGATTGGCTGTTAACGAGCCACTCTCATTGGTTTAAGGGTTTAACACTTCCATGTTTCTCATTGGCTAATAGGTCAGCAGCCTGCCCTATAAAAGGGCTGCTGCTGCCCTAGGGTTTTTGCTCTGTTCAGAATGATTAATAAAGAGTTGAAGTTCACTGTTCACTGCCTCGTCTCCATTCCTTGCACCCATGCGCAGAACTTAACACTGGCGACGAGGATGGGATACGGAGACATCAGAGCTGACTGAACACTACAGAGCACCAAAAAGAGCATGTGGCTGAAGGTGCATCGACAACGGGAATCATGTCTGGCAGCGCCATACCACCCGCTCCATTTGACCCGGCACAAGAAGACTGGGACTCGTACATAGACCGGTTCCAGATGTTTCTGGAAACCAACAACATGAAGGATACCACTACGGGAAAAAAGTGAGCAGTGTTCCTGACCCATTGCGGGCCTGCCATCTTGAAGATGGCCAAGGCACTAGCGAAACCGGCTGAGGTGAAAACCATGGACTGGGACGTCCTCGCACCCCTTCTATGGGCCCACTATGCACCTACCATACCAATGCTTGTCCGAAGACATGAATTTTACCAGAGGAACCAGCAGAAAGGAGAGAGCGTTGCAGATTTCATCACGGATCTCTGGAACCTGGGAGGCCTCTGTGGGTTTACAGACTCGAAGAAACTCTGAGAGACCGAATAATTCTGGGATTAGAAGACCACATGACGCAGAGCAAGATCATGGCCAAAGGGGACATTGACCTTGCTGATGGCATCAAGGATGCTACTGCAGCAGAAGCAACCAGGAAGTCAGCTGCCCGAATGCATCGAACCAACGCACCGCTCTGTCAACTCGCCAGCGATACCTCACCTCGCCTAGAGAGGCACACAACAGTGACCCACCACGAGGACCTCGAATCGCCATCAGAAAGTGATGAGTAGTAAGTCAACCGGCTCCGGTCTGAACGTGACCAACGCCATCAGCGGAATCAAAGACTACCACACCAATGCGCGGGTTGTGCGGCAAACCACCCGCGATCAGACTGCAAATTCCTCGACATGCTCTGCCAATTCTGTGGGAAAAGAGGCCACATCGGGAAGGTCTGTAGAAGCAAGCAAGGATCCAGCCCACTTCAGAGGGGAAAAAACTACCGCCAGACCACAGGGAATCATCCTGTGAGTCGGGAACATTTGAACCACCAATGGAACAACCACTCCTACAGAAATAAAACACTGGCCATTTCAACGAGATGAGAAGAGGCAAACCAAACCATTACAATTTGTCACGCCTCATCGCTAGATGCAAAGAAGATCTGAGTGAAAGTCGCCATCGAAAACCAGCCTTGCGTGATGGAAGTCAATTCAGGATCGTCCCTCTCGATGGTTTCCTGGAAGACCCTTAAACAATTAATCCCTGCTGTCCGGCGTCAAGACCTCAGAGCCCAAAGAATCATACTCAAAGATTATCAAGGGAACTGAATTCCGGTCGTTGGATCCAGCCAAGTCCAAGTATCATTCAAAAATCATACTGCATCATTACCACTGACCGTCATCGACCATGATTGGCCTAGCTTGTTAGGCCTTCAATGGTTCGCCCTACTCGGGATCGAGGTAGCCGGCATTCACCAAACTAGAAGCGACGACTGGGAGGAGGCCATCGTTCAGGAATTCCAGGACGTCTTTGCAGACAAACTAGGCGAGTACAAGGGGACCCCAATATAATTTAACCTTAACCCTGAAGTAGCCCCTATCCACCTTAAGCCTCGCCAGGTACCTTTTGACCTTAAACCAAAAATTGATGAGCAGCTCGATAAATTAAGAGCCCAGGGTGTTTTAGAACCAACTGACCATGCTCGTTGGGAAACCCCAATTGTAACACCCATCAAACTGGATGGATCGTTAAGGATTTGTGGGGACTACCGGGCCACCCTTAATCACGCTCTTCAACAGAACGCTTACCCGGTACCAATGGTACAACACCTTCTACATTCCCTGGGGGGTGGAAAAGTCTTTGCTAAATTGGATTTAGCACAGGCGTACCAACAACTGCCTGTAGATAAAAAAAACCTGCAGAGGCACAGATGATCGTTACACACCGAGGCAACTTTAAGTGCAACCGACTCCAATTCGGAGTGAGCATAGCCCCAGGGATTTTTCAAAGTCTGATGGAGAGACTATTGCAAGGGATCAAGGGGTTCGTGCCATACTTTGATGACATTTTAATTGCTGCCCCGAATAGAGAAATACTAGAAAAGCATCTTAAAATGGTTCTCCAGAAATTTAAAGACTCTGGCCTTAAGGTTAAAAAAAATAAATGTCAACTGTATACAGATAAAGTAGAGTTCCTGGGGTACCTAATCGATAAACAAGGCATTCACCCCACTAATAGCAAACTAAGGGCAATAAAAACGCCCCAAGACCCAGAAATAGGACTGATCTCCAAGCTTTCCTGGGGCTCATTAACTTTTACAACAACTTCTTGCCCCAGAAAGCGACCGTAGTTGAGCCCCTACATAGACTTCTTGACAAAAAAGCAACCTGGGTCTGGGGACACCAAGAGGAGCACGCATTCCGACAAGTGAAAAACTTACTAACCTCAGATGCTGTTTTAATGCAGTATAATGAGACTCTGCCTTTAATAATTACATGTGACGCGTCACCGTTTGGAGTAGGAGCAATTTTGAGTCATGTGTTACCAAACGGTGGTGAAGCCCCTATTGCCTATTTTTCAAGAACTCTGTCAAAGGCTGAACGTAACTATAGTCAAATCGATAAAGAGTCTCTTGCTGCTGCCCTTGGGTTTTTGCTCTGTTCAGAATGATTAATAGAGTTGAAGTTCACTGTTCACTGCCTCGTCTCCATTCCTTGCGCCCATGCGCAGAACTTAACAATACATTTTGCATTTCTGGATGAGAATAGCTTCCATTCTTATGCTGGGAAGGTCAAACCTGGCCCAATATTATGCATTCTGCTCCAGCAAATAGAAAATAGTATTTTTGACAAAAAGTACAAAAATTCAAATTTCACTAAAAAGTCTGAGGGACAACACTGCACTAGTAATCAAGAATTAAACAGACAAGAACTGTGGGGGTTGAACTACCTCATTCAGGCTATAAAAAAGTGTTATCTTTGTCTTTTTTTGCTGGCAGCTTCTCGGGTAATTTCTTTTATATATATATATAAAATTTTTATTGATTTTTAAAGACAAACATAAACAAACAAAACATAAAACATAAAACATCTTTTTTGAAAGCAGCTTGATCCCAGTTTACATCTCTTCATACAGACACAAATTCAAATTCATGTTCATTGTGTATACCATTCCATATCTTATTGCCATTCTGCATTTTCTATATAGCTTTTTCCATTTTCTATATAGCTTCTCCTCTTTCTCAGGTAATTTCTTATTTATATTATTTTCATTGCAGCTTGTCTCTATCAAGCACAGAAGGTCTATAAGTCTGGGATGGGATTCTACTGGTTCGCACTGGTTCAGTAGAACTGGTTTTTATGATTCCCCATAGTTCGGAGAACTGGTAAAACTGGCCCCTGGCTGGCCCTGCCCCTCTCCTCCATTCCCTGCTTAGTCAATCTTTATTGCACATGTGCGACATTGCATGCATGTGTGACAATCGCTGATGGCATTCTCCCCCTGGCCTCCCCACCCAGTCCTTATAGTACTTGTGCACTATATCGCTTCCCACATTTTCCCACCTGCCACCATCACTTCTAGCAGCAGCAGCCACTGCCAGCCAGCCAGCTAGCCATCACTGCCTGCCTTCCAGCACCTGATCTCCCTAGGTGAGTGAGGCTCTGCAAGCCCCGGTCACCTACATGCTGCTGCTACCACCAGCACCAGTTGAGTCCTGACTCCCAGGCCAGCTAGGCTGCCACCGCTATGCTGCCACCATCCTCAGTGTTCATGGCCTAGCTAGCTTCTCCCCCAACCATCCCTGTTGTGTATGCAATATAATTAATAAAGTGTGAGCTTGGAATAAGTGCAGGGTTCTGGCCCTGCACTTCTGATTGGAAGTGGCCGGACCAGATTGGCCCGTTCCAGGGAATCCGATTGGCCCTTAACAGAGAGTTCTTATTGGTTATAAAAGCTAGCGTTCCTAGCTTGTTATTGGTTAAACGTTACAAGGTTTGCCTATATAAGGCGGGTTTTACTGATATTAAAGGAGCAAGTCACGATGTAAATAAAGAGCTGAAGTTCACTGTTCAGAAACTTGTCTCCATTCTTTCTCGCCCATGCTCAAACTTAACAATCCCTGTCTGGCTTGCTTAGCTGCCAGTGCCACGGCTCCATGCGGCACATACGGCCTAGCAAGCTTCCCCCACCCGGCTTGCCTGGCTTGTTGGTGGTTGAGAGGAAGGCAAGCCAGGGCTGACCCATCACTGCTTGGGTCACCACCAGCCTGCATCTTGCCCCTGCCTGGATTCACCACAGCTGGTGGCCCTTGGCTGCTGGGGGTGGGGTGGGAGTGACCAGAGAGCACTATGCTATGCCACCCACATTGCCCTTTGCCTGCTGCCCCTTTCCTCTGCCATCTGCTAGCCTGTGCACTTTGGCTGAATGCAGGCCACCACTGTGAGAATGATGTGAGTCAAGACTCATGAGAGCGGATCTTCCTTCCCTGCCATCAGTCTTATCTTCCAGCCCATGGAGCTCACACAGGGTGGCCCGCACTTGGCTAAAACACTCAGCCCTGCAAGGGAGGGGAAATGTGAGTAGCTTAGCCTCGTGCTTCCTGGTTGCCTCCCGCACCCCTCCAGCAGCCTGTGAAAAAAGTGTGTGGGCCATTGGCAGGTTTTCCCCAGGCAGCACAGAAGCTTTCTGTTCTCCCACAGCATTGTCCAGATCAGGCAAGCAGAATGCCTCACATGCGGAACTGTCCTGGGGCCAGTCAGTGGCCTCAGACAAGCAGGTTCTTCCAGGGGGCTGCGATGTTGGGAACCAACAAGGAGGAGGGGGGAGTCTGGGTCTTTGGGATCCCTTTTGAGTTCATCTTCTGGGTTCTGGGCTTGGCAGCATTCAGGGGCATGTAGCTGTTTTTGTGGACAGGGAGGTCACTGGGAGGGTGGTGCTGGGCCATGTACGGGTGCATCTGCAGGGGCCTTCGCCTCAGCCATGGCCAGCTTTTCTGATGCCATTGCTCTGGCCAAGGGGAAATGCTGCATTGCTCTGACTGAGGGGCAATGCTTCAGCCCCCTTCCCCCTGGGGAGCCATGTCTGGGGCTCAGTCTGCCCCTGTGGCAGTGAGACCCTCTCCTGCCACCACGTACCCTGCCCAACCTGCAGTGGCTTCGGCATGGCCTCCTCTTTTTGCTGGCGGGTGGAACCAAAGTGGCCAGAGTGGTGCGGGAGCCAGGAACCATGTCCAGGGCTCAGTCTAACCCTCTGGCCATAGGACCTTCGCCCGCCATCTCGTGCCCTGCCTGACCTGTGGCAGCCTCCATGCGGCCTGCTCTTCCTGCTGGTGGGTGGCCCAAGCAATGCAGCAGCCAGGGAGCCATGTCTGGAGCCCAGTCTGCCCCTCTTCTGCCACCCTGCACCCTGCCTGACCTGCAGCGGCCTTGGCATGGTCTCTTCCTGCCAGTGGGTGGCACCGAGTGGCCAGAGTGACGGCAGAGAAAGCATGCAGCTGGGAAGTAAGTTAATGAGTGATGTTGGATGTTTGTGTGTGTGTGTGTTTTGTGCATGTGTGTGTGTGTGTGTTTCAGGTGGGTTTCCTTGCTTTAGAAGGAGAGAGGGAAAGAGAAAGGGAAGGGAGGGAGAGAGAGAGAAAGAAAAATAGAGAGGAAGAGAGAGAGGAAGAGAAAGAGAGAGGGAAAGAGAGAAAGAGGGAAAGGGAGGGGGAGAGCGAGAAAGAGAGAAAAAGGAAAAGAGAGAAAAAGAGAAAAAGAGAGAGAGGAAGAGAGAGGGGGAAAGAGAGAGGAAGAGAGAAAAAGAGGGAAAGGGAGAGGGAAAAAGAGAGAGGGGAATAGAGAGGGGAACAGAGAGAGAGAGAGAGAGAAAGAGAAAGAAAGAGAGAGGGAAAGAGAGAGAGAGAGAAAGAGGGAAAGGGAAGGAAGAGACAAGAAAGAAAAGAAAGAAAAGGGAAAGAAAGAAAAAGGGAGAGAGAAAGGAAGAGAAATGAAGAATAGGGATAGACAAAGAAAGGGGGGTGGAAGGAAGGGACAGAAAGAAAGAGAAAGAAAGAAAGAAAGAAAGAAAGAAAGAAAGAAAGAAAGAAAGAAAGAAAGAAAGAAAGAAAGAAAGAAAGAAAGAAAGAAAGGGAGAGGAGAAAGTGAATGAGATATATGAATGGATAGATAGATACATGGAAGGAGAGAAAAAAAAAGGAAATGAAGGAAGGACACAAACCCTGGCTTCAGAAGACTCTTTGAAATAGCACAGCAATCCAGGGCTTGCCTGGAAGGGATCTCGGAGATTATCTTCTAATCCAACCCCCTGCTCCGGCAGGAGATCTGTAACAGAATCATAGAATAGCAGGGTTAGAAGGGAATATATGTGTGTGTGTGTGTGTGTGCCTGGCTGTCAAAACTCCAAAAACAGGTCAAGTAGCTCTGGAGAGGTCAGTCATAAATTACAACACTTGCTAAACAACCGGCCATTAAGCAAGGACCACTTATATTTGGTTTGCCAGTCACATGGCCACATGGCCATGACCACCCAGTCACATGGCCACCAAGCCACACCCACCCAGTCATGTAACCACCAAGCCACATCCACCCAGTCACCTGACCACCAAGCCACACCCACAAATTAAGCCATGCCCACAGAACTAGTTGTTAAAAAATTTGAATCCTACACCTGCTGTAAGTTATTTTTATCTTATTGTGTCTGATCAATGCAACAACCTTGCGAGGTAGGTTAAAATTTTTGCTTTTGTCATGTTTAAAGTGCAAACACACATTTCATATATGATCTCATTGCCCTGAGGAAGAGGTATGCATCCATTCCTGTTCCAGCCATCATTCACAAATATAGGAGCTGCTAAGCAACAGACAATGGGATAAAATGAAAAGTAAGAGAAAAAAGTAATCTTGTAAGAACTTAAGGCAGCATGTCAGAGAAAGGTGGATTTATTCTTTGATCATGTTGCTATAACTCAGATGGAAGGGTAGTTCAAGAGGAAATTATAATTTAAGTAAAACATTTGTCTTGTTTCAGATAGTGCCCCAAATCTCTGTTCCAAGGTCATGCTGTTTACTGGAATTTTGCTTTTGGGCTTTAATATTAATGTGACCAGTTTTAAATAGCAAATTAACCAGGTTAAACTTTTTGCCATCATTTTATTTTCACACTAGGGATGCTCCCACCTACTAATTTCTTTGTCACTGAATTATTCTTAAAAGTTTTATGGCATTGTTAAAACAGACTCAACAATAACATTGTTAAGGTAACATTGCTAAATATGTAAGAGCTTCAGAAAAACTGTTTCTCAGGATATTTATGCAATATATGTGAGAGGCTATAACTGTCAGTACATTTCAGCAGTTGGTTATTATATTATGGAAGAATCAAAGCAGGATTTTCTCTTTCCTGAGCCATGGCTTTTGTACAACACCCAAGGAAGAAATTGCAGAAGTGAATTTTTGATGTATGTTGTTTAACAACTTTTTTCATTATTAGTTGTTTCAACAGAGGGGATAAGTTTTTCATATAGTTCACTGTAATGGTATTTTTAGAGTTGTTCCTTACCTATGCTTTTCTTCTACTAAGTAGTGTAGAACTATAGTGTTTGTGTAAAAAAGAAAAAAGAAATAGGGTGAAAACCAGTCAATTACAGATCTCGAAGGCATATCCTGATCTGAAAGAAAGGAAATTAACATTTATTCCTCTGCAGCTGCAGTTGAGAAAGAAATGTCCCATTGGCAGAAGGTTTGGTTTTCAAAACTAAAGAAATCAAAATATTTTGAACTACATACTTGTACTGGAAAAATCCAAATAAATGATCACAAGATCACAACAGAGGAATCGAGGAAAATTGACTCTTTGGTACTATCCAGAGGTGGTATTCAGCAGGTTCTGACCAGTTCTGGAGAACCAGTAGTGGAAAATTTGAGTGGTTCAGAGAACCAGCAAATACCACCTCTGACTGGAGGTTTTACAGTCTCCTTCCCCTGCCACGCCCACCAAGCCACACCCACATAACTGGTAGTAAAAAATTTTTTATCCCACCACTACTATCTTTGGTGATCATTCATAGTTTTGCAGAACAGATAAAATAAGCCTCCGAAAACCTAATAACTGAATGAAAGCAGCTATCACATTTTGCAGAGGCGGAAATCCTTGGAAGAAGACATTTCCAATTACAAGAGAATTAATCATTAGGTTTAAGAACTAAAGTTGGGAGCTTTTCTTGTAGAGTTTCCTAATTAACTTGTATCAAAATATCTCTCTCTCTCTCTCTCTCTCTCTCTCTCTCTCTCTCTCTCTCTCTCTCTCTCTCTCTCTCTCTCTCTCTCTCACACACACACACACACACACACACAAACACTCACACACACACCACACACACACATTCATACAGATGCCAATGTATCATTGCCACAGCAAATATCATTAATGCAATGTGTTATGTATGTAAATAGTTTAAATAAAAGCAAGCTTGGGGTAAAGTGCAGGGTTCTGGCCCTGCACTTCTGATTGGGTGTTAAGCGGCTCGATCGGATTGGTTGGGTTCAGAGAATCCGATTGGCCCTTAACGAAGGAGGGTTCTGGAGCTAGCGTCTTACAGCTCCCTATTGGTTATTTCACATTAAGGTTACCTATATAAGGCAGAGTTGTTGTTGTTCAAGCTCTCAAGTCACTATGTAATAAAGAGCTGAAAGTTCACCAACTAAGATTGTCTCCATTCATTTCACCCATGCCTGAAACTATATCACAATGTTTTACTGAAAACTTTCCCATTTAACAGAAGATGGTAACATAAGACTCAGCTGGTATCATGCATCATCATCATCATCATTGTCGGTTCCTTTTGTGTGAAGCACATAGGGCAGCAAATTTTTTCCCCAATGAATCCTACCCAAAGCTGCGGTGTATACTGCGTAAATTGAGTAGCCCAACCACCACCATTGCCATTCCAAGGCCAGCTACAGGATGATGGTTAGGCATAGGGCTAGCAACCCCACCCTGTAAAAACCTGACCATGATGGAAACAGCAGGTAATGCATGTCTTAAGAAAACCATTAATCTTGACATCATGGACAAAGAAATTTTATTTATCTCAGAAAGTGGCATAGAATGTAGTCCAGAGAGATGTCAGATGAGTTATATATATATATATATATATATATATATATATATATATATATATATATATATATGTATGTATGTATGTATGTATGTATGCATGCATGTATGTATGTATGTATGTATGTATGTGTGTATATATATATATATATATATATATATATATATATATATATATATATATATATATATATATCTGGCATTCAGCTTTGTTCGGGTATTTTCCCACGTCATAATAGTGGTGCTTTTAAAGTTGTAGCAACGTTTCAGCAGAATCTCATCTGCCATCATGATGGCAGATGAGATTCTGCTGAAACGGTGCTACAACTTTAAAAGCACCACTATTATGACGTGGGAAAATACCCGAACAAAGCTGAATGCCAGACATGTAAGTACCCGCGAAAACTTAAGAAAATATATATATATATATATGGCAGATGAGATTCTGCTGAAACATTGCTACAACTTTAAAAGCACCACTATTATGACGTGGGAAAATACCCGAACAAAGCTGAATGCCAGACATGTAAGTACCCGCGAAAACTTAAGAATATATATATATATATATATATATATATATATATATATATATATATACACACACACACACACACACACACACACACACACACACACACACACACATATATCCCTCCCTCTTCCCCTCCCCTGTCTCTCCACCCTCTATCTCTTAACTCTAGGATTGCATAACCTTGAATCATGGCTGGGGAAACAGAAGGACTTTCAATCTTACAAAGCCAACATTTTCCATGAATTACAGATTGAAAATAATCCTTGAATGACACCAGTTATCTCCCATAAGCAGCGATACCCATCAATTAAAAAAGAAAAGACTAAATTTTCAGCATAAAGTGCTAAATGTTACATTTTTATCCATTTATGGAGACTCTTTTGATTCACCCCCTCTTGCCATCTTTTACCTTCACTTTTTATCTTTTATCTTGTTTTATTGGGGTTTTTTTGTTTGATTGTTGTGAGTCATTAGCACAGTTGGGCAGCATAAAAGTTTAATAACTTAAATTATATGAATAATAATAATAATAATAATAATAATAATAATAATAATAATAATAATAATAATAATAATAATAATAATAATAATAATAATAATAATATTATATGGTGGGATTCAATTTTTTTTTACTACCAGTCCTGTGGGCGTGGCTTGGTGGGCATGGCAGGGAAAGGATACTGTAAAATCCCCATTCCCTCCCCATCCCACTAACCTGCTTTCCAGCTCTGTTCTGCTGTGCAGGGCAACAAAAGAAGACCCAGCTGATCAGCTGGGACTCAGGAGGCAGAGAATAGGTGTGGGTGGGGCCAGTCAAAGGTGAAATTTGCTGGTGATATATGGTAATTGGACCTCTTTGATTAAACAGTAACCCCAGAAAGAGAAAGAGAAGAAGGAAGAAAAGTATTAACTTTTGGAACTTTTTTTGAACTATTTTTGATTAAAAATACTTGGGTGGTTGTTTTGGGAAAAGTTTCTCTTTTCATGATGGCATCACTTGTGGATGAACTAAAGACTGAATATCAAAAATATAAAAAGGAAGAACAAGATGGAAAAGATACTTTGGGCACTCTATTTCAATTTTTAAAATGGCATTATGTACTTATGAAAAGTTGACTACGCAGCAGAATGACTGGGACAAAGAAGAAGAGGAACAAGAAGCCATCTTTGATGGACAATGGGTTTTTTTCGGGGAGGAGGAGAAAGAGGATAAGAAAAAGGGGATTTTAAGGTTTGAAAAAACAACCAAAAAAGAGAAAAATGAGAGGAAAGGTGGATGCAAGGTTAGAAAGCAATGGAAAGGGAGTAAGAAAAGGGGGGAGGAGAGACAAAGGGGTAAAAAGGGCAAGGAGAAGAATAAGAAAGAGAGAAAGGAGGGAGGAGAAGCCTCAATGGTGGGAAGCAAGATCTAAAGAAAAAAAGCTTATTTAGAGACAATGGGTGAAGGATAAAAAAAAGGAGGGGGAATTCTGGAAGGTACATAAGATTGTGTTTTTATATATGTATATAGAGTAGAATCTTTCTTATAAAATTTATTGTGTAATTTTAAAATGTACTAAACACAATCCCAAGATAAATTAAGTGTTATATGAAGTATTTTTAAGTTAGGGCAATGAGTTAAAGGTGTCACTCCAATTAGTGTATAGGAGAAGTATAGTAAAAGAAAAAAGATGAATGGATAGTTGGAAATAGAACAGACAAAGAATGTTATTGAAAATGGTAATAAGATAGGGAAGGATATATAAAGTGAATATGATGTATAAATTTCATCTGTGTGAAGAGTTTTAACTCAGGATCAAGCAGCTTTCAGAAAAGATGTTTTAAGTTTTGTTATGTTTTCTGCGTTCTGTATGTTGATAAAAGGCAATAAAATTTTATTTAGCAAGAAATAATTTGGATGAAAAGGAGAAGTTGGGATAAGATATGAAGTTAAATAGATAAAGTAAATATTGATATTATAATTTGGAATCATTATGTTCTATTGGTTTTCTTCTTTAATTATTACTTTTTTTTTTTTTAGAAAAGAATGTATAAGTTGTTATGCCTTGTTTGTTTGTGTACTGTTTTTGTAAAATTAATAAAATTTGTTTTAAAAAAAAGGTAATACACATGAAGAATAACGCATCCTGCAGCAATCATACCTATGAGAGCTACTATGGCTTGTAATCCTGGTAGTTTTGGGAACCAGGAACTAAAAATATTTTTAAGATTAATACCTTGCCATATTTGATCAGGATTATAGGTTAATTGTTGAATCTCAGTTGTTAATTGTGCTACAACTTTGCCAACTTTATCTATTTGAAGACAACAATTCGTGAGATTAAACCTACCACATACCCCTCCTTCTTTGGCTAGTATGTAATCTAAAGCCAAGCGATTTTGGTAGACAGCTGTGCGTAATTTGTCTGTAGCAGTTGCTCGAATGTTTAGAGCTTTATCTATTCGTTGGCCTGCTAAATCTAAAACAGCTTGTAAACGAATAATTCTATTAATCATATATATGGGGGTTCTATACCCCCAAGATCCGTCTTGGGCCCAAGTGACCATACCATAGGTGCAGACGATTCGTTCTGAAGTCCAGCTATCCCCCGTGTATTCTGATTGACAGGGGAAGCCTGCAAAGGCATTATCGGTGTCTCTTTTCTTGCGGGATAATGTATCATACACAGGAATGCCTAGTTCTTGCTTAATGGAGATCGGTAGGAGGAAAAAGGAAGGTCTTATCCACCCCAATACACATGATCCTTGCTAGTCTGCTGGAAGGGATGGATAGGCTAGGTTACCACAAATCCAATACATGTTATTTGGGGCTGTCCAAATTTGGGAAGATGTTGTGTCATTAAGATAAGGGAGGAGGGAGGTGTTGAATTTAGCAAGTATTGTCAGGTGCAGTCCAAGTCTGGTAGGAGTTATCCCATGTACCTAGCAAAGGAGGTGTCCCACTAGAGTGGACCCGTTTCGGGAAAAGCAGTTTCTACCAATTAAGTTGGTGGTAATTGTCCAGATAAGTGGATCGGAAGCTGTTCTAGCTGTTATGTTTCCTACAGAAGACATGTTATTAAACAGTGATGGCGAGGCTTCTAAAGCTTGCCACGGCCATTGTTCTCCTGTGGTGGTTCTCCCACAAACAAAACAATTGGTTATTGTAAGTTGTTTTGCAATTTTTTCTGCCATATCCATGAACAAGTTTTTTGCAATAATACTGGTATCAGGGGTTTGCTGGAGATATCGAGCGATGGCTGAGGGAGCGTCGACCATCTGAGATAGGGTGGACAAATGTCCCCAAAGGCAATGCAGGTCAACAGGAGGGGAGTACCTGGTGTAAAGTACATCACTCAAGACGGAATGGAGACCTTGGAGGCATGTGCGGCAAGAAGGAGGAAGAGGGTCAGCAAGGCAATGAGACGAGTCATGTTGATATGTCTGTAGGTGGTGATTTTTCTATCTTGGGGTGGTATGGTCTGACGTGTCATTCAGGAACCCACAGGACACGATCTGGAAGCTGGATAGCTGCGTATCCACGACCCCAGGTGAGGAGAGCAGCAGGACCCTTCCAAGTAGGGTCTGGCAGTTGGCGATAGTATACCTGTGGTTTGGGAGAATCAGAGAAGGGGGGAGAAAAATGTCGCTCTGCTACCATCATAGCAGGGGTGTCGGAGAGATTGAGGAAGCTGAGTGTATAAAGACAGAGATTAAGAGTGTCTTGCATCGCTGGGAGGCCAAGGATTTTTTTTTTCTTTGATCAAATGTCGTTCTAATGCTGTTTTTAGCGTTAGATTAGTTCTCTCTACCAGGGCTTGCCTTTGACTGTTATAAGGGACCCCAAATTTATGGGTAATTTGCCACTTAGCGCAAAATTCTGACATAGCTGTGCTAGTGTATGCAGGACCATTGTCTGTTTTTATTTCATTTGGGCATCCCAACGATGCAAAGGTGCGAATGCAATGGTTGATGACATGTTTGGAGGCTTCTCCTCTTTGCGGGGTCACCATTATAAACCCTGAATAAGTATCAATTGTGACATGCAGATACTTCCAGGGGGCAAATGGAGGAAAGTGAGTAACGTCCATCTGCCATATTTCACAGGCTTTCAACCCACGGGGATTTACCCCTAAGGAAATGGAACGGGCTTGTTGACTGCAGGTGGGGCACTGCTGTCTAATGGCTGAGGCTTCGGCCATGATAAGGTTGAAATGTTTCATGAGAGCTTTAGTGTTTTGATGGAAATATGAATGGCTCTCCCAAGGAGTTAATGTGTGTGAGGTCATGATACCTGCAGCCACTTGATCAGCCACATCATTGCCTTCCTGGAGGATTCCTGGAAAGGGTTGATGGCTGCGAATGTGTACTACAAAGAGGGGGTGCTGACGCTGTGCAATAAGGTGTTGCAATGTAACAAAAAGAGAGTGAAGGTTCTTATCAATAGCGGGATAGAGGTAAGAATCGTGAATAGTAGAGACTATTTGGGTAACATATAGGCTGTCTAGGATCAAGTTGAGGGGTTCGTTAAAATTCTGGAGGACTAATATGGTTGCAGCAAGCTCAGCCCTTTGTGGTGATGTTTGCACAGGGGTGGTTTTAGTGTGCCACACCCTATTCCTTTGCCAAGTGCATGCCCCTCATTCCCTACTGCCATCAGCAAATATAGTCAAGGCATTGACCAAAGGTCCTTTGCTGATGGGAGAGGAGAAAGAGATGGGTATTGTCCGAATGATTTGAAAACGTGGATTGGCGGGCGGGTGGCAGGAAACTAGTCCAGGCCAGTTGGCTAAGGCAAACTGAATTTCCTGGGAGTTTTAGAATAGAGATTCCCATATTTGTAGCAAAAAAGGGATGAAAAGTGTGGAGACATCTATTCCCATAAGTAATTTTGCACGGCTCCTACCTTTTATGATCAATTGAGCCAATCGAGCTGACTTGGAAGTGATGAAGCATTGTGGCATATGGGAAAGATGGATCCACTCTATGATGTGGAGTTTTTGGTCCTTTTGAGTTACTGCCGCGGTCATAAGCCTTGGGGTGGCTAAAATGACCATATCTAGAGGAGTATTGGCAGCAGTTCTGTCTACCCATATTTTTCGGATATTCTCTTCTATTTGAGATATTGCTTGAAGCTGAGGTTGCTGCAAGGATATTATGTCAGCAGGCTTTTCCCCCCAGGTAAGGGCTTCAAACAATGGAGAAAGAATATCAGTGGTTAAAGACAGGAAAGGTCGAGCCCAGTTAATGGTACCCAGATATTGCTGAAGTTGAGCCAGGGTGGGTTTGGAAGGTAGAGACAGAGAGGGAAGTGAAGAATATGCAGTAGTTGAAAGCATTTTATAGCCCAGATATGAGTATGGAGTTAGCACTTGTACCTTTTCAGGTGCTATGTGCAAACCTCCTTTTGCAAGAACAGCCTTCAAGAAGGAAAACGAAGTGAACACCGTACCCGGTGGCCCAGGAGTGGCAACAAGGATATCATCCATGTAATGATGCACCAGAAATTGTGGAAAAGCAGAACGACAGGACATTGTTGACATAATGTTGACACATGGTGGGGCTATTGAGCATACCTTGAGGTAGGACTTTCCACTGAAAGTGGGAGGAGGGAGAGGAGTTGTTTAAGTGAGGTAGTGTAGGTGCGATCTTGTTCATGCAAGGGAATAGAAAAGAAGCAGTCCTTCAAATCAATGACCATGAGATCAAATTTTTCAGGGACGATGTTGGGATTTGGAAGACCACATTGTAATGCCCCCATTGGTTTTATAATTGCATTCATGGTTCTTAAATCATGCAATAGCCTCCATTTTCCTGACTTTTTCTTTATGACAAAAATGGGGGTTTTATATGGGCTGACAGACGGTTCAACGTGCCCTTTGACAATTTGGTCCTGGACAAGTGATTGCAGGGCCTTTAGTTTGTCTGTCATGAGGGGCCATTGATCTACCCAAACAGGTTCTGTGGTTTTTAATTGTAACCGCATTGGGGTTCTAGCAAAAGATTCCATTAATTGATGATGAGTTTTGTGTTAAGTTGAGACATAAGATCATGGCCCCACAGGTTAGTATGTAGCAGAAGAACCAAAGGTTGGAGGTAGGCAGTGTGAGAAATATCAGAGGAACTCACCAGAAGCCAGTGTTTGCTACGGTGGGCGTGCTGAACTTCTCCCACTCCCTGAATGGCTGGGGCAGTTTCCAAAGGCCAATCGTCCGGTCACTCAGCCGTTCGGATGACACTTACATCAGCTCCAGTATCTAAGAGACCTGAAAAGACTTTGTTATGGATTGTGAATTGTAACACAGGCCTGGCATGTTCCACTGTTTGATGGATAGTAAATGCCCATGCATCAGCTGTTTTAACAGGTACCAGAACAGCGGTTGCTACTAGTTCTCCCTTGCTAAATTTGGTGGGAATATTTCCAATTACCACCATGGCCACTGAGGAAAAGTCATCGGAATCTCTAAGAAATGGAGATGCAATGATTCCTTTTGCCATGAGGTCCTGGATGGGATAAATTATAAGGGGCATCATGGCAGGAGGGATCGTTTTCAGGCATATGGGAAGAAAGTACACAGTGCCTGGGATGTCAATTTCCATATCTTCGGAGGCAATTAGTTGGAAAGATATGGAGTCAGCCTTTGGAGCGGGGCTGGCTGATCGCCCCTCTTCTAGTTTCCCTGTGGCTGAGGAGTGTTGCTGCGACACTGGTTTGCCCAGTGGTACCCTTTCTTGCACCTTGGGCAGATTGTTTTAGGCTTGGTGTTGTTTTGTATATTGTCCCTGGCTCTGCATTGTGCTTTGAAGTGGCCTGGCTTCCCACAATTGAAGCAGTTTCCAGCCAGCCTGCCTTGAGAATTTGCTTACTGCAAGGCCATGGCCAGATGCTCCATATTGTAGGAGACAGTTCCCACGATTCTGCAAGCCTTTAGATAGTCCGAGAGGGAAACCCTCTAGAAGCTGCAGAATCCTCTTGCAATCCTCATTTGCATTTTCAACGGCCAGTTTTAACAGAAGCTCCTTGCGGGCTTCTTCATTCGAGATTTGTCTCTGGATTGCCTTCTGAAGTTCCTCTATGAACTCAGCATAAGGCTGATGTGAGTCTTGAGTGATTTTTGAAAAAGATGCTATGATGCCAGAGGTAGGATCATCAAACTTGTCAAGGGCTTTGACGGCTATGATACTGATAAGGGCAAGGGTACATTGTGGGAGAGCCATCTGAACTGTTAAGTCCATAAATTGGCCTGTACCAAAAATTTGATCCACTCTCGTGGCTGTGCCACGATCACGGGCAAATCTCTTGCCTTCGGCGTGAAAGTCTGACTCCCAAACAACATACTGCGGTCCCGTCACTACCATACAGAAAAGATCTTTCCAATCTTGGGGTAACATAAAAAAGGAGGAGCTGATGGTGTTAATGAAGCCTCTGACATATGGTGCCTGGATGCCATACATGGCCACGGCTTGTTGTAAATCTCTGATTAATCTCATGGGTAAAGGTTCAAGTCTAGGCACCACATTTTCGGCTCCATCCCCTATATATTCAATGGGACAAAGAGAGAGCTCTTCCAGGGTAAGAGAGCCCTCCTTGTGTCCCTGCGCCATGGCTTGCGCGATCGCTCCCATGGGTGTTTGATCCTCCGTTGGATTTGAATTAGGAAGATTCATGGGTTTGGGAGCGGTGGGGGAGGAGGCTTCTAACGGGAGAGTGTACTTAGTCTTGGTTTCGGCTGTATAAGGAGGAAGACCCTCCTTAGGGGAGGGGGCATTGATCAGTGCTAAACCATGGATTTTTAAACATTCCATGACTATACGCCATGTGGTCAGAATCTTTGGCGGAGCCCTGGGAGTATTATGAAGATAGTCATCCAAACGTTGCCATGTGGAGACTTTCAAGGACCCTTTCTCCGGGTAAGCCAGACATTGTGTATAAATGTAAGTCAAAAGGGTAATAAGGTCCTTCTTAGTTGGAACCGGGAGCATTTTGCCCTGATTCCTAAGAATAAGAATTGAGCTCTTTGTTAATTCTCCTAATTCCTGCAAATGTGATATCTGCGCTTTGGAGAACTTTCCGCCCATACTCACCTGAAGGGAGGATATCTTCTTTATGGAAGATTCCTGGGGAGGGATCCGTGACACGAGAGGGCGTCCCTCAGTTGCAACTGGCTTGTCCAGCTGGGTGAGATAGGCGGTCGAAGACAGATGCACCCGTTTCTTTTAACGGATCACGTCGGGGTCACCAGATGCGGCTTTGCTCCGCATTTAGAAGGCTTCTCACTGGGTGGTCAAATGCATCAAGAAAGACACCAGGCTGGTTCTATCTTGGGTGAGCTGCCCCGATCATGAGCTCGGGAAGCTCTTTTATTAAAAACACACAGTAATATGTCACAAGCGGTGAACTCTATCCAATCATTATGTTACATGAGTAGGAATGTTAGTGAACACATAGTAGCTTCCAATCACAGTGTTATGGTCAGCTAGGGTACAAGGTAGCAAATCAGTGCCTGCATTCCAGTTAGTAGCCCCTGGTGACGTATTGC
This sequence comes from Hydrophis major, assembly GCA_033807585.1. Taxonomy (NCBI): domain Eukaryota; kingdom Metazoa; phylum Chordata; class Lepidosauria; order Squamata; family Elapidae; genus Hydrophis; species Hydrophis major. The sequence continues at coordinate 87,933,380 of CM066329.1, read as the reverse complement.
TGATTGATGTTCTTTGTTCCTGGTACACGCTTTCAGCCTACGTGAGGCCTTGAGGCCTGGCATGTACTGAAACTGTTGAAGCTGATCCATTACTACAGTAATAATTGTCAAAACTACAAACTTCCAGAATTCCAGAGAGTTTCCTGCTGAATTCCTTGTTGGGTTGAAAAATTAAGGTGCCATTTGCATCATGAGAGTAAAATGTAACAGAGCTTTCTATGGACCATGTTGGTCTATTGTACTGAATATATTCATTTTGCAATCGTTTATACCATATTATGCCGTATCATTTTAAAAGAAGATACTTGGAGCTTGAAAGCTGAACTGAAAAAATCTCAACCAAAAGAGTGAGTTTTCAGTATTTCTTAGTTGTTATCTGTGTTCATTTAGATTATTGCAACCCAGCTCTGGTGATCCTTGAATTTATTGTCCACTATTCAAACTTAAGTAACATTTTGTTGTGTTTACTGACAATCCTGAAGCTCTTTGAAGACTGCTTCAAAATTAAGGTTTCTTGGCTTTAGATAAATAGCATCGCTGGACATTTGAACAAATGAGAAATAAACTTTTCCCAAAGCTTACCCTTAGGTTCAGAGAAAACAGCTAATATAATTTTAAAAATGAAGAGCATTTCCATACAATTTCAACAAAATGTGTACTATGGGACTCTTTTCACTGCAAAGTAAGGGAAAAGTTGGCTCTCAATGGCTTTGTATATGTAGTCAATGTTCCACAAAAATATTTTTAGGTTAATATCCTCCTAAACTGTTTATAGCAGCAGAGAGTTAAAACAAACACAGCATAATACTAAATATTTAATTCCTGGTTTTGTCATCTATTTCTATGTGGGCTAGTAAAAGGTGATGCCAATGGCTTCATTTTGGAAGCAGTATAGGCATAGAGCTCCTCACTCCATTTTTTTTCTCCTTTAGACAATCTATGAAAATACCTGATTTGCAATCCTTCATTGAGAATAAGTGGAATTCATACATGATCGTTCTTCAGGGTAGATTTAAATGACTGTATTGTTAATTATCATTCTGATCATTCTGACAGGAAAATAGTAGAGGCAATTTTTTTCTGTTCTGTTTTTTATATACATTGACTGTTGGGTAATAAATGAAGAACTTGTTTCTTGTCTTACTAAACAAACTTTTATAACAACTGAAATCCACATTATTGAAATAGGTTTTGGTTTGTCCATTCATTCATTGAGGATTTTCTCAATGAACAGATTCTTTTGCCATGACAGGTGTAAAGCTTGAACACCATTACAATTGACTGTAAGGGGAATTTCCTAATTTAATACATTAAATTTACTGAATTTATTTGGTGATACATAACTTGGCTTTTTCATGTTTTCTTCTATATACATTTGTGCCAGGTGCTACACTTTCACATCTGACAAAATGATTTGGGTGTGGTCATTATTAAAGTATCAGACTACATATTGGATATTACTGGACATAATAAAAAGGTAGAGTCATTCATTCATTCGTTCATTCATCTTCAGGTCATGTGGACTCTTGACAAGTCCCTGCAGTTTTCTTGGCAAGATTTTGAGAGTAGTTTGCCATTGCCTTCTTGCTGAGAGACATGAACTGGCCCAAAGTCACCAAGCTGGCTTCATGCCTAAGGCACAGTCTTCTTCCCTCTTTTTTATGTAGTTGATTTTTTTTAAAGCTGTAGTTAATTTAAGTAATCTTATAGCATTATAAAAAACATAAGTGGTAGAAGAATGCAGCTGTGGAAACACATTTTTAAAAAATATCTGAGAGATAGATTTTATCCATATTCTTTTTATATATTGCTTATCGTATATACTCGAGTATAAGCTGAGTTTTTCAGCCCATTCTTTGTGCTGAAAAAACCGCCCTCGGCTTATACTCGAGTCAGATTCCCCTCTAAAATAAAAAAATGGTGTGGAGCTCCGGAGCTGGGCAGCCACTTTCCTGCAGGCAAGCCCCACTTCATGGACTCCGTCCATCCTCGCTCCCATCCACCCAACCACCCAAAGTGATGAAGTCCCCAAATTGCGCAGCCCAGAATTTCCCTCCCCTCAGGGGGCAGCAACGACGCCCGGTGTTTCCGGAGACAAGAAGCTCCACCATGCAATGCAAGCGCCCTGGCTCTAGGCTCAGAAAACAACACGAGGCGAGGTCGCTTCGGCTCCGCTGAGCTTCGTTTCCTAGCTGCTTTCAGTCCGCTCGGGAAGAGGGGGAGGAGGTGGTGGCCTAAAGCTCAGAAAACAACGCAAGCTGCCGCCACCATCTCCTCCCCCTCCTCCCGAGCGGACTGAAAGCAGCTAAGAAACGAAGTTGAGCGGAGCCTAGAGCTCAGAAAACAACGTGAGGCGAGGTCACTTCGGCTCCGCTGAGCTTCTTTTCCTAGCTGCTTTCAGTCTGCTCGGGAGGAGGGGGAGGAGGTGGTGGCCTAGAGCTCAGAAAACAATGCAAGCTGCCGCCACCACCTCCTCCCCCTCCTCCCGAGTGGACTGAAAGCAGCTAGGAAACGAAGCTGAGTGGAGCCTAGAGCTCAGAAAACAACGTAAGGCAAGGTCGCTTCGGCTCCACTGAGCTTCGTTTCCTAGCTGCTTTCAGTCCCCTCGGGAGGAGGGGGAGGAGGTGGTGGCCTAGAGCTCAGAAAACAATGCAAGCTGCCACCACCACCTCCTCCCCCTCCTCCCGAGCGGACTGAAAGCAGCTAGGAAACGAAGCTGAGCGGAGCCTTGAGCTCAGAAAACAACGTGAGGCGAAGTTGCTTCAGCTCCGCTGAGCTTCGTTTCCTAGCTGCTTTCAGTCCGCTCAGAAGGAGGGGGAGGAGGTGGTGGCCTAGAGCTCAGAAAACAATGCAAGCTGCCGCCACCACCTCCTCCACCTCCTCCCGAGCGGACTGAAAGCAGATAGGAAACAAAGCTGAGCGGAGCCGAAGCGACCTCGCCTCGCGTTGTTTTCTGAACCCGCGACCCTAGAGCCAGAGCGCTTTCATTGCATGGCGGAGCTTCATCTCGGGAAATACCGGGCATCGTTGCTGCCCCGAGGGGAGGGCTATTCTGGGCTGTGCAATTGGGGGACTTCGTGGCTTTGGGTTGGTGGGAGCGAGGACGTTGACTTTAAGCACTGCCGACCAAGTGTTTCACAAATACCAGTGGGACCTCCGTCCACCACCACCCCTCCCTCTTTTGTCTCCTTCCTTCTGATCAATCAGGTTTGCCTAGTATTTGCTCACAGCTGCGTTTTCTCTTCTGCTGTGCTAGGCATTGAACGCGGGGATTTCTGATTCCCCTTACATGCACGTGGATATGCCACGGGGCATTTTTTTCCAAATGCCCCACTGGCAGAGAACACTGACTTTCATAATAGTGAGATCATTTCCCAGATTAATTGATTCACTAACCCAAAAGAAGATGTCGATGACAGTGGAAGGCAGGAGTCACTCTCTCCCTTGTAAGAAAAAAGCAAGAGCCGTTCTTATGATCTCTCTCTCTCTCCCCGTAATACAGTCAAGCCCTTTCCAGCACGCGGGATCCGCCCCCGCCGCTTTGCGCCTTGCAAATGCAGAAACCCCGGGATTTTGCATTTGCAGGGTGCAAAGCGGCGGGGGCGGATCCCGCGTGCTGGAAAGGGCTTGATTGTATTACGGGGAGAGAGAGAGAGAGAGAGATCATAAGAACGGCTCTTGCTTTTTTCTTGCAAGGGAGAGAGTGACTCCTGCCTCCCATTGTCATCGTCATCTTCTTTTGGGTTAGTGAATCAATTAAACCTTTCATGATAGTGAGATCGTTTCCCAAATTGATTAATCTGTTTTTCTTTGAAATAAATATTCAAAAACATTTAATCTACTGATGCCTCAATTAATGTAATTTTATTAGTATCTATTTTTATTTTTGAAATTTACCAGTAGCTGTTGCATTTCCCACCCTCGGCTTATGCTTGAGTCAATAAGTTTTCCCAGTTTTTTGTGGTAAAATTAGGTGCCTCAGCTTATATTCGGGTTGACTTATACTCGAGTATATACGGTAATTCATTTTACCACATATAATACCTTGGAGTAGCCCATTTTCTGAAGATACATTGAAACCACATTTCCCCAAAATGTGATTGGCTAAGAGCTCAAGGAGGTCAATATGTTGGGCAAGGCTGTTAAAAAAAATGGAAAGCAAAGTGTGAAATTTTAACCTTCCCAGCCACTTTCTGGCAAGCAAAGTCAATGGGAGAATTCTCTTAATGACCGCGTTATTCATTTAACAACTGTAGCAAAAGGGTCATAAAATGAGGCAAAATTCATTTACTAGGAATGGAAATATTGGCTCAGTTGTGGTTGCAAGTTGAGGCTCCCTGGATTGTGTTTCTTTTCTTATTCCACTGCTTTTGCATTGTTGCTGTTGTTTCATTTTCTAAGCTTTTTTGAGAAGGTGGAAATAGAAAAAAAATTGTAATATGGGAAACTTAGTGAGATTTGTGTGGTCTGTGGATATTTCATCCACAAGAGTTTAATGTTTGGGTGACTTATGAAGAGAATGGTTTTATTCCAGTAAACAATATCAGTGGGATTGATCTGCTTTCATCAGCTTTGGCTTGTGAACAATGTTGACTAGAATCAGCATGCCAAGTTTGTTCCGAGCATTGCTTCAAAGGAGTACTTTGTTCAGATCTTTGATGACAAAAGTATCCTTCAAAGGGATTCTATGTTGAGGCCAGACTCTAAAATGTTGTTAACACAACTCTATATTTTATTCCAAATGTGCTTTTTCCAAAAGGGAACTGGAATTTCTTGTGGTATTTTTTTTTTCTTTGAAAATATTTAACTTCTCATCCAAAAAGCTGCTTCAGCGAACTGTGAGGACCTTCAGATGTACACATCCATGCCTGGTTACTTCTGTATCTGAGGTATGTCACATGATATCTCAGGTTCCCTAGAGAGATTACTTAGTGATCAGTCATCTCCCCAATCTCTAGTCAATTTTCTCGATTTATTATTCACTTATGTTTGGTTACATTTAGTTACAAGAACAAATATATCTATCTGGTTCTAATATATCCCTATGTAAAAGTATTACAACATATTAATAGGTATTAATACAGTAAGCATATCAAGTTAAAAGTCACTACAATGCGTGTACATTGTGTACATGCAAACATTTTTATGTAAAGTCATTCATCTTGAACTTCTTTTTTGCCTTTGCCTTTGCCATTGTACATTAGAATTTAATTTCCTGATTTGTTCAAGATAAGTCCCATTTATTGCTTTATTATTCATAATCTCTCTGCAGCATAAGTATGATTGTAATATAATCTGCTTCGTGGTGCCTTTAGATGTCATTTTCTAACAATCCTTGATTCAAAAACTTGATTGTAAATAGTGATGTATTAAGATTATTTGTGAATTTTTTTTTCATTAATTGCCCTTAGTTTCATTAAAAAGATTCTTTTTTTCTATAAAACAAGAAGGCATTGGCAAAATTCTCAAGGACATGAGCTTCATGCTCTAGGCTGAGTTTCAAGTTGACTAAAACATATCTGTGAGTGCCTCATTTTTCAAACATATCTGTGAGTGCCTCATTATAGAATAACCACGCCAGTAGACTGTTCAATTAAATTCTGCAAGAAGAATGATTTCTATATGGCTTTTTAAAACCAAGGAATAAGTTCAGCCAAAGTGGTCATAATAATGGGAAGTGTTTAATGGTTTACAAGAATGTTGAATTTCACAACAATAACTCTAAAAAATAATGGCAAAAGGAATTCCAGACTCTAAAACATTTTGAGAAGGGGATGAAAAAATAAAAAGGAGGGAGTGGGGGAAAATTATAGAAGAAGGAGAGGTTGAGTATCAGCACTAGTTTTATTTTGTTTTTATCCACCATTTAAAGATAGGTAGATGATTGATACTATAAATAGATAGATAGACAGACAGACTTCTCAACTAATTGAGAATTGGGGTTGATAAATATAGCAATCTCTCTACTGTGAATTTCAGGCTATGGTAGAAGCTAAAATTCACCCAGCCAGTTGATCTTCCAGATGGGCCCTGGAAGAAGCAACATCTTCACAAGGGAGAAATACTGTTTATCACATAGGTGGTGAAAGATACTTCAGTCTCCCACTTCAGTACAGAGTAGTATTGGTAGAAAGAAGGAAATACAGGTCAAAACAGACAAGGAGAGGAAAATTTCAATGAATTCAGGTTTCCGGGATCAGATATATTACATTCAAAGATATTGAAGAAACTAGCAGAGACAAGTGAAGAACTTTTAATTGTTATCTCTGAGAATTCCCAAGGAACTGTTGAGGGCCAAGAAGACTGGAGAATGAATACTTTTGTCTCAGAAGGCAGAATTAGAAAAAAGGGTAAAAATATAGGAAACTAGATTCAAATGATCTTTTGGGGGAGATTTTCTGATGGTATAAACCAGCTAAGGAAATGACAATTTCCCCTCACTAAAGGTCAGAGTTTAGAGAATCATCAGTAGAAAACAGTTTGATATATTTTATTGTGCTAGATCAGTGATGGCGAACCTATAGCAGGTGGCTGCATGTGCACCTCCTGCCAGCCAGCTGGTCCTTGAGTTTCTGCCGTGCACGCATGGGGATGGGCCACATGCACGGGGTGAGCCATGTGTAGGGGCATGTGCATGAGCAGGAGGCACATGTGCCTTGCATTTGGGGTATGTGTGTGCACTTCCTGCCAGCCAGCTGGTCTTTGAGTCTCTGCTGTGCACGCATGGGGGTGAGCCACATGCATGGGGTGAACCACCTGCAGGGCATGTGCATAAGGCACATGTGCCTTGTATTTTGGGTATGTGCATGCACACATGTGCTTTGGGCACTTGGTGACCAAAAGGTTCACCATCACTGTGGTAGATGATATCTGGGTTCGTTCCAATTTGACGATTCTTTGAAAAGTTCAAGGTCATTCAGTGAACATTGTGGCTGTTCATGTGGATTTGAACCAAGTACAATAACTACTTCTGGTTTAACACGGTTACCACTCTGGGTTTCACTAGTACTGTATATCTTTTGGCTAATAATACTTGCACATTTTTATGTATTATGGCACACCAACATCATTTCCACTAACAATCTTTTGTAGTTCAGCATGATGTGTTGTGGTCGCAGGTGCAGATGGCTGAGGAGAGCGATGACTTTGATGAGGGGCCAGGACCATCAGGGAGTGGACTGCTGCCTTCAGAGATTATGGGGGCTGGCAACAGTGACGAGGAGGTTCCCGAGGAGCCTGTGCCAAGTGCACTTGCACAAAGGATTACTCAGAGGAAAGAACAATTACAGCAGCACAGGCAACCCAGGAGTAAGGCTGCAAGGTAATGGCCCCTCCCTCAAGAGGAAAAAAGCCAGGTTTGAAAAAGCATTCTTTGCAGACAGCAAAGAAGCTATTAGCTCAACTGGTGGACATCTTAGTTTGTGTTTGGATAATTTTGTAAATTAGTTCTTATCTCTGGGTTTATGGCAGTCTTGACAAACAACTTGGCAAGGCTCTTTCTTGTTGGAGCTAATTAGTGGAAGGCACCCTTTTATCTGTAAAGGAACAACATTTGTGATTAAACCTTGAAAGGTGGTAGCTGCTGCCTTTGTCTGTGTTTGCTCTCTGGGAACCAGATTGGGTCAGAACATGATGTCTTTCTTAGACGTCTTGTAAGAAAGACACCATCTGTTTTTTTCAACTTCCTTTCCTAAATGGACCATTATTTTTAAACAATGCGTGCATTAAAAGCAAATCTTGCACATGTTATCCAGGTATGCATAGGACAAAGATTCCATTATCTTGTCAAAAGTTGTACAGGTGCTAATTTCAGTTGTGTTTTGAGGAATTTTACAGTGAATGGCCCTTTTTTCCCCTTCTCCTTCCTTCCCTCCCTAAAAGCATAACTGTAACTTCATGATAAAATAAAGTGGTTTTTGAAGTTTTTTTTAAAAAATGAAATTTTTTGTAATTAAAACCCTAAGACCTAGCTTTCTTTTTCTCCTTATTTTTCTAACCAGCTCACTACAATTTCAATTTTCAGAAATGGTTTTCCTTTCATTTCCCTTACTGAAATCTCATATATTTTTTTGGGGTTTTAGATGAGGCAGCATCTTGGAAGCATTGGGTCATGTTGGACCTAACTTGGTATGGGTAAAGTTAATAAAACTCAGACCTAATTAAAGTAATCAGTCTAAAAAGAACTAATGTGTTCACATAATGATGTGAAGGCAGCAGAGGTAGCAAACCAAACATTAGATAAAGTTTGCTAAGTCATGGACCAAAATATGATGTTATGAACCTCATGAGACACATTTTAATATTAAAGATAGTCCTCAGTGTAAAGTAAAAAAAAAAATCAGCATCACAAATGCATGTAGTATTACTAGTATGCAAGCACAATATTTTGCTATTTCTATGGAAATGGACTTAAAAAGGATGTTGTAAAATATTGGAGTAATAAATGCATAGATTCAAGCAGTGTGGCCTTTTGTGATTGATAGATGCAAATTTCATCAATATACCTATTTCCTAAGAGCCATCCATGATTTTTCAGTATAGTTCAAACACTGGGACCACCATGGCCAATTGCTCCTATAATCTTTCAATTTTTAATTTCAGATCTTTTTATTTTGTGAACTTCTCCATTTTTCAACAACCTTTTCAGCTCTATGTTCCCACCAATTTTTCATTACTGACCCATTAAAATGTTTTCAGATGTTCCAATGAATCATTTTTGTAATTATGTTATGTCATTGTTCATAATCAGTTTGTAATCTTCTTGTACAAGCTGAGTATGTGGTCCACTGATTCTTCCATCTCTTTACACCATATGTACTTTGAATAAGTTGATTTTTAAAAAAAAAAAAATCTGGCCTTGATTAGCTACAGTTTCTTTGTTTAATGTTCCAGTTGTAATCCATTGTCAGCCTACTTAATGTTTCAGTTGTAAGTCATTGCTAGGTCTTCTGAACTAGAAGATCCCCTCCATCTTTTATAGAAATTGACGATGGGATGTTTTTCCTTGCCAGTATTTTATCCATGTTTTATTATATTATTTCAATATTCATATTTTATTTCCTTATTTCCATTAAGTTCTCATATTTATTTGGCACCAGTGCATGTTGTTGGCTATCTTTTACATAATGAACTAATGCACCTTTTCTTTTTCAGCACCTTGTTTGACCTGAAGTAAACCTCTGCCTCCATTTCTGCAGAACAGGTATAATCTCTCAATATCAATACAGATAATAGAATAGAATAGAATAGAATGCAATGCAATGCAACAAAATAACAGAGTTGGAAGGGACATTGGATGTCTTCTAGTCCAACCCCCTGCCTAGGCAGGAAACCCTTCACCACTTCAGATAAATGGGTATCCAACATATTCACAACTTCTGGAGGCAACTTGTTCCACTGATTAATTGTTCTAATTGTCAGGAAATTTCTCCTTAGTTCAAAGTTGCTTCTCTCCTTGATTAATTTTCCCCATTGTTTCTTGTCCTGCCCTCAGGTGCTTTGGAGAATAGCATGACTTCTTTGTGGCAGCCCCTGAGATATTGGAAAACACTGCTATCATGTCACCCCTAGTTCTTCTTTTCATTAGACTAGACATACCCAGTTCCTGCATCTGTTCTTCATATGTTTTAGCCCCCAGACCCCTAATCATCATGTTGCATATTGAATGGTCATCTGTTCTGAGATGTTTTTATAGTAAAAGGTATAAAATTTATTAAATAACAGCAACAACAACAATAAAAGGAAAGACACTATAGGAAAGTTCCTTTTGTTAAGATTTTTCAGATCTAGAGTGTGAAGGGTCAAGGAAGCTTCAGAAGGATGAAAAGAACAACAGCAACAATAAAACAGGAAAAGCAGAACTAATAGCAATCCCGCCACCTCCAAAGAGGAATTTGAATAAGGTCTATGAGAAATTTCAAGAAGGATATTCGAACAAATTATTCATGTAAGAAAAAAATAATAGTAGGTGCAATCCAGTATTAGAAGGATTTTCATATACTGTATTATTATTTTACACTGCTGCCCAAAACATAAACATGGGATTTGCATATTTACTGTCATATAAGCTTAGCCTACTCATGCTTTGCAACCCTGCCTTGGTTCAGCTTTACATGCAGTGTCAGAAAGAGGCTGTGCAAGTCACAAGTTCAGATGTTAACTAGTTTAACTAATGACATTTTACAGAATCGTGCCATAATAAAGTGTCACGTACAGCATACCACAGAACTGTAAAACCTAAGTATCAAAGTTGCAATAGCCAGAGCTTCCTTTTTTAGAATTGTAGATTTATTTGATAGTTCCCCCCTCTTGTTCTTTTTTAAAGAACTTACTGGCTGTTTTGCACATCTAGGATCAAGTGTAAGTTTAATATAAATTGGAACATTTCAAATTGGGATTGATATACAGTTTTCAAATGTCAGCATCTGGCATCTGCTGCAGATTGGGCCCACCCTCCTTGCATGTTTACTTGGCAGTGGCAAGCCATCTCGTGCCACTCTTGAACGGCTCAAACAATAAAGCCTGCTGAGATTGGAAATACCCTGCTGTGCTTGCTAGGGGCTACTAATGAAAGAGGCCTGGGAAAACTGTAACTTTTTTCTATGTAGGCTATATATTGCATGTTTTTTATTTTGTTCTCATAATGTAAGCTGCTCAAATTCAGTCTTGAGTTAGGAGGCACTAAATCGAATGAATGAATAAAACTATCAAAGTTTATAAATAAAGCTACAGCCATGAGTATTCTGTGCACTTTTATGCTGCAGAGAAAGCCATCAAAGTGTACTTTCACATATTATAAATTGTTCTATTTTATAACACCATTAACAATAGTATAGTGATGCTGCCATAAAATAATCTTCGTGAATTTATTCACATTTCTTATTGGTTTGGTAACCAATTTGATTATAAAGACCGGAACATACTCCAAGAGTTATACTTTTGCAATTGAGGTATCTGTTATTATTAAAAATAATTTAATTTCTCTTTAATTTCTCTTTCCTTACCTCTTAATTCTGAATTTAGTTAAATATCATGGAAAGGATATGATGAGCTGTCTTTTAACCCATTTTTAGTAAATACCAGACATGCTGGGGTATGGTCAGTCCCAGGCATCACAGCAGGCAAGCAGTGATGGTTTATTTTGCATTTATTTATTAAATTTATTGGCTGCCCATCTTATCATGGGGTAACTGGGTGACTTACAATATTAAATTTTAATCTTCCCATTCTTGTCCATGATCTACACAATTATCCTATCCCTTCAAAAGTATTTGTTGTAACGTTCGTGGAAAAATTACACTGGTGCCAATGGGGCATTTTTCTTAATGGCAATTACGATTTACAGTGCCAGGGATTTCTAAAGACAGAAACTGAAAACATTAACCTTCCTTTCTAGTGATTGCATTTCTTTCAACTGCAATTCTCTCCCCTCTTTTATATAGTGTTTAGTTCACCTCCGAAAATCTTCAAAATCTGCTTGGCAAAAGGAAATGCACACTGCTAAAGAATCAAGATAAGCCATCACATTGGCTTTCTTTGAATTGCTCCAAAACTTTCTTCAACTACTGGAATTTTGAGAAGAGACCATCAGAGCAATGTAAAATACCCGAATGAAGAAAATCCCATCCATCTCAATGAGGTTGAAATGAAATTATTTATTTAAATTAAAGGATAATTGTCTCCAGATTATTAATCCAAACAAGTTGAAAGAATGAAAAAAAGAGGGGGGAGAGGGAAAGAGAAAGAAAAGAAAGAAAGAAAGAAAGAAAGAAAGAAAGAAAGAAAGAAAGAAAGAAAGAAAGAAAGAAAGAAAGAAAGAAAATGAATTATTCTTCCATTTTTAATCTAACATCAAATTGAGATTTGGCATCACTTATGACAACTAAAGCTACTTTATGGCAATACAAGAATGATGGGTATGTAATTTGATCTGGGGTATTTTGTATTGTATTTGCTTTAAATTCACCAACATTATATTTCCTTTGTTCTTTGTGCAGATCATTCATAGCTAACTGACTACCTAGCACTCTACCCTTTTTTTCATCAGAGAACCTAGAAAATTCCTGTTAGAGTGGATATTGCTGAAGCAACAGGAGAGAAAAATAACCAATGGGGCATGTAGATTTAAAAGAACAGGTATGAAAACAGGTGTCCCAGTATGCTTAAATAATGGAATGAGTCAGTCAGTAACTATTCCTGAAACATCCCCTTCCCTTTTTCAGCTGAAGATACACCTCAGGAGTTAATGTCTAGCCATCCCGCTCTACTCTTTTGAAAACCTTATAATTGTCTTCTTTTATAATTCCCATTACATGTCTGAGGTCTTATTCTATAGGGAGAAAGACAATTTTATGATGTCTGGGAGACACTTGGAATTGCAACCCAGGCGAGACATAGTAGCAAAATAGGGAGATCCCTTGCCTGGAGTTACTGTGGCAACTGCAGCTGTAAATCTATCCTTGATGAACATGGTTTTGAAGGACTGGGTACCTCTTCCTTTCATGTTTCTGAATGAAGTGTTGAAAGAGAAACCCCTGGAGCTAATACTTAGGTGATTTTAAGCCTGTGAAAGCAAAACAACCAGAAGGCCACATGGATTACTTTGATTGGTAGAATGCCAACTGAACAGATACAAACTTGAAATTGGAGCTCTAGATATTTGTTCTGAGGTGACTTTTTTATTATTGGAGAGAGACCCAGTACAGAATTTATCTCTGTGTGTCTTTCTTTGAAATGTTTGAATGGAGAGAGTCAGATTACGATGGAGAGACCAAATGATAATTCCCTTGATAACATGGAATTCACTGGGTAACCTTGGGCCAGCCACATAAATATGTGTGTGTGTAACTAGTGTGGTATTTCAGATTAAACAGTATTTGCTAGCAGAGTACAAGTAGCACAATTTTCAGAGCTCTAAGAATGCATTGTAGATGGACATGGAGATTTAGATCAGAATGTTGAATAACTAGGCATTACTAAGGATAAGGATAATGAAAGCAGTAAGAGTAGCTGATTAGAAAATGTATATGAAATAACTTATGATATTGGAAGCTTCCAATGATGCATTGAAAGACATTAATTTTATTATGTTTCAGCTTTGTTGTTTATCCATCCATACTTCACTACCTTTATCAGATCCTTCTTTTTGTATCATCTATTTCTTTATTTTTCTCCTTAAAAACAACACCTACTGCAGCAGCAACATGTTTGTGTACACACTCAGCAGGGCAGCAATTTCTACTTTAAAAGTCTTGCAGTAGGTTTTCTAACTTTCAAGCTGTTCACCACTTTGCAATCAAAGATTGCTGAACTTTTTTTTTTAAGTGTCAGTAGTCCGTGCACATAAGTAGACATCCAAACATTCTTAATCAGGAAAGTTTTTCCTCAGTCTGTTTGATATAAATGTCATACAGACTTAAAGAGGAGTTGCTTCAATAGTGAGATGAATGGCACATAAATTAAATAATTAAATAAAATTATCATAATCAAAATCTGAGTCAATACCATGGCTAATGTAGCCACCAGTGGCCCCACACAGGCTTATTAATCCTCCCTTCCAGGAGACCTTGGCTGCCTGCTCTCCTTCATATCTCCACTTATTCTGTAAACTAGTGTTGGAAGTTAAAATCCACCTCTCTCCTAGGAAAATGAAATATTTTAGGATATACTAAAAAGGCAGAATATTTCCCCTAAAAGAGAAATAGAAACTCTAAGAGGCAGAAACTTAGCCCCCCCCCCCTTTTTTTTTTTTTTTGCTAATGGGCCATTTAGGCCTGGACCAGTTTATTCTACATAACAAAGGTCTACCTCCTTCAGGCAGACCATAATAGGAATCCCAAAGCCCTTTCATTACATCATCATCCAGCAAGGCTCAACCAAGCCTGGGACTCAGGACAGCCAACAGAGTTGCCCCTGCATGGTTCCATGGGAGTCTGACAACCAATCAGAATACAAGCTCAAATTCAAATCCCAACAGAGGGCATAAAACCCAGGGACTTTCAGCATCTTGGCCCTTTTCACTCAGGAGCTCCAAGGCATGTGGTCCTGTCCACCATTAAACCATCTTTCCAAACAACCTCCATGTTCCAGTATCTTTTTCCCCACTTGGAACTGATCCCAGAAGGATATTTCTTCAAACACATTGTGCTCCAGTGTAAAAATAGAGGAGGAACAAGGAAGGAAAATTGGCCAGTTCTTGAGGAGAAGATGGCAATTAATTTCTAGCCCACTACAGTTTCCATAATTATTTTGTTATGCTATTTTAATTTTAATCCTGCCTTTATTATCTTTATGAATAACTCAAAGCGACAATCATACTTAATAATCCTTCCTCCTCCTATTTTCCCCACTACAACCCTGTGAGGTGGGTTGGACTGACCCAGAAAGTGACTGACCCAGAAGGTAACTGACCCAAATTCACCTAACCGGATTTCATGCTTAAGGTGGGACTAGAACTCCTGGTTTCTTAGTCTGATGCTTCTTCTTGATAAGAGAGGTCAAGAATAAAACAATGTCAGACATTTCTTCAGGTCTGGAAGTATTGGGGTTTAACCACTTCTCTTCTTGCACTGTTGCTCAACACTCCACTCCATTTTAAAAACAGACATTACATTTCCCCACCTCTTTCTGTTTCCCTCTGATTTCTTCTGCATGGCACTAGCAGGCCGCTCTGATTTTTTAACAGTTGCTATTGTTAGGGATAATATTGTTTACCCTGACTGGTTTAGGTAAAATAATAAATAAGTTATCATGGTTTGTTGGTTAAAGTGTGTGTAACTTTAATTGCAAGAATGTAATTAAGGGTGTGGTTGTAAAAGCATCATAAAAGGAGCAAGACAACGACAGCTCGCTCTCTGGCTTAATGATCCCTAATTACTGGATGGATTGATGACTGTGTTTTTTTCTACTGGAATGGGAGAGAGAAAGGAGTGTTGATTTCTCAACGGTGAGAAGAGATAATATGGACTGATTTATTGTAAGTGAACTGACATTGAATATTCAACATGGACTTTGCAAATTGAGTATCCCCGAATGGTCTGACTGAAATGATACATGACTAATGGACTGTTTTTGACTATGCTATAACTCTTAAATGGAATAAACTATATTTTGATAGCACAAGCGTATCTGCTTTTTACTGAGTGTTAACTAACATACAAACTTATCTCACACATTCACCTGTCTGCCTAACTGACTAACGCTGCACATTCTGTTTAGCGTGTTTCCTTAACATTGGTTGGGAGACCAGGCTTAACAAAGGTTATGGGCCCAGAGGCTGAAAAGTCAGTTTAACTAGAATAAAACAGATTTATGTAAAAAGTGGGAGTTTGTGTTGTTACACGTTACAGGAAACAGACAGCTGTGTTTTATTAATTATAGTTTTATATCCATATATAGAAAACATGGCACAAGTCAATCTACAAAGTTTGTCCCTTATATCCAGGCTGGATGGAATGAACTATGTTTCATGGTCTATGAAATGTAGTCTACTTCTACGAAGAGAAGGTTTGTGGAACATAATTGAAAACCCACCAAACATAGAGGAATGGGATCTGGAGGGTGAGGAAGATAGTCAAAAGATAGAAGACTTGAAGCAGAAGAATGAACAAGCTCTTTGCATAATAGGAATAACACTATCTGACCAGCAACTTGTTCATATCCATGGAGAACAAACGGCTGTTGGGTGTTGGCAGAAGCTGAAGAGGATTTATGTCCGAGATAACGTTGGTGCTCACATAAATCTAACATGGAAGCTTTTCAGGATGCATCTCCAAATGAATGGTGATATGCTGAGTCATTTGAATACTATGAAAAGCATTTTTCAAGAACTGCACGAGAAAGAGCTTATTTTCTCTGAACTACACCAAGTCTACGTAATTCTGTCTTCATTAGATGAAAATTTTGATAACTACGCCACTTCCCTTGAAATTTTGCCTAAGGAAAGCCTAACTTTAATTGATATCACTGGCAGATAGATTGAAGAGGCCAGAAGGCTTGAAAGAGATGAGTTAAGGAGGCAGCAACCTCAAAAAGAAGATATTGAATCTCCTACTGCATACGCAATTAAAAAGTGTTTTAATTGTGGAGGAAGAGGACATTTGGCAAGGTTTTGTAAAAAAGCAAAGCGCCAGAATGCTGGCCAGAATACTAAAAGTCATCAAAATAAAAATAAAAATTTTGAGTTAGTAACGGAGCTGTAAAATATAATTTATGGGTGGTTGACAGTGGAGCATCCCACTGTATAACAAATGATAACAAAAATTTTGTTAAAATGTCCGTGAGTTCACAGCAGATATCGTTAGCCAATGGCTGGAAACTGAAAGCTAAAGGTCAAGGTATAGCATATTGTTCTTTCATAAAAGAGAATGTAAAAATGTTATATGTACCACAACTTAAGTTTAATTTACTTTCAGTTAGAATTTTGGTTAAACTAGGATATGTATTTACCTTTAGGGGAGATAACTGCATAATTGAAAAAGAAGATAAGAAAATTACTGCATCTTTAAGAGGTGAATTGTATGTGTAAAATGCTAATGGTTTAGAGGTGGCTAACACGGTTTATGATAATAAGAAACCTCATGATGAATATATTCACTTGTTACACCGACGGCTAGGGCATTTAAATTTTAAAATGCTTAAGAGAACTGTTCAACTATCTAAAGCAGGGGTCTCCAACCTTGGCTCCTGGAAGCCTGGCGGACTTCAACTCCCAGAATTCCACAGCCCTGGCTGTGGAACTCTGGGAGTTGAAGTCCGCCAGGCTTCCAGGAGCCAAGGTTGGAGACCCCTGATCTAAAGGAATAAGTTTGAAACCTTGTAATAAGTATTTGCAATGTTCTGCTTGCAATCAAAGCAAAAGCAAGGTCATACCAGCAAATAGAGTTGATGGATTTACTACCAAAGAGCCTTTAGAGGTAGTATTTGCCGATTTAATAGGTCCAAAAAAACCAAGTGTAGGAGGTGCTCGATACATACTAAGTATAATGGACCACTATTCTAGATAGGGGTTCTGCTATTTGATGAAGAGCAAAACTGAAACGTATCTAAATTTCTTTAATTGGTTAAAATTTGTAGAAAGGAAAACTAAAAAGAAATTAGTAACTCTTATAACAGATAATGGTGCGGAATTTACAAATAATAAACTCCAGAGTAGACTTAGGATGTTAGGTATTCAACATAAAAAGTCTGCACCATATAGGCCACAACATAATGCCTTTATAGAGAGACGAGGCCAAACACTGCAGTCAATGGCACGTACTATGTTGTCTGATTCCGGATTACCTGACAATTTGTGGGGAGAGGCAATAATGTGTGGTAATCATATATTAAATAATGTTAATTCAACAACAGGTGAATTACCATTCACACTGTGGCATGGTATGAAACCTGATTTAAGTTACATGCACACATTTGGAGAACCAGCATAGGTGCATATCCCTTCACAACTCAGACACAAAGGACAGCATAGAGCTAAAAGATTGTTTTTTGTAGGATATGAATCAAATCACAGATCTTATAGATTCTGGGAACCAGGTACATCTAGAGTTTACTGCAGTGCTAGTGCAAAATTCCTAGAACATGTAGGATGGAATAGATTAGAGCAAGATTTAGATAATGATATAATTATTGAACCCTACAAAAGGCAGAAAGAAAAGACTAGTTATAAGAAGAATCCAATTAAAGAAGAAGTCCACGAAGAGCAAATAGGACCAGAACAAGAGGAAACAGTTCATCAGGAAGAGTTACATAATCAAGAACAGGTAGTAAAGGAAAGTCCACCTGTAAGTCCTGTAATATCTAGACATTCTACACTTATAACTAGACCACCTGATAGGTATCAAGCAAGTATAGTTTGCCAAGTAACTAAAGTTCCAACTAGTGTAGATGAACTTAGGATGAATCTGTTAAGGATCAGGAGAATTGGCAAAAGGCAATGGAAAAGGAACTAAATTCATTAAAGTTAATGAAAGTATATGTAGATGCCAAATTAACTCCAGGAGAAAAGTCCATTGGGTGCAAATGGATATTCAAAGTAAAAACAGGAAATAATGGGACTGTTACCCATAAGGCTAGGTTGGTAGCTCAAGGATTTAATCAAACTGCATTTGATTATGATGAAGTTTTTGCACCATGTCTTAAAGCAACATCCTTGAGAGCAGCTTTAGTGTGGGCAGCTAAGAAAAACTATATCATTAACAATTTAGATGTAGAAACTGCTTATCTGCATGCACCATTGCAGCACACTATATATTTGAAAAAGCCAATGATTATAAAAGACAATAAAGTAAATAGTAATGATTGTTGGAAACTCAAAAGGAGTCTTTATGAATTGAAACAATCTGGCTATGAATGGAACCAATATATTGTGAAAGAGTTAAACAATATAGGATTTAAATCTGGTTTAGCAGATCCATGTGTGTTTAAAAGAGAAAATAATGGAACGGTGTCATTATTGTTATTATTTACAGATGATATTGCTTTGATAACTAAGACTAATAATGAAGCTAATGAGATTATATCATTATTAGCCAAAAAGATAAAATTAAAGCATTTAGGTGAGGTTAAAAGGTATCTAGGATTGACAATTAACAAAACAAAAAATGGATTTAAGATATCTCAAGAAGATAAAATTTGCCAATTAATTAAAACGTATAAAATGGAACTTTGTAAGCTGGCAAAAACTCCAATGAGTCAGGAAGTTTGCCAAACTGATGCTCAAAGTCCCAAATTCGATAAGTCCATATATCAATCTTTGATTCGTAGCTTATCATATATCAGCAATTGGTCAAGGCCAGATATTGCTTATAGTGTTAATCAGCTGGCGCGATTTAATGCAGATCCACATCAATGTCATTGGCAATCATTAAAGAGAATTTTAAGATATCTTAAAGGAACAATGCATCATGCATTGTATATAGAGCCAAACGGTGATTTGAGTCTTAGTGCCTATGCAGATGCAAGTTTTACAACTGACATAAACACTAGAAAATCAACCTCTGGAATGGCTATATTATTTGGTAAGACACTAATAGGGTGGAGGTCAATCAGACAACAGCATATCAGCTTGTCCATGATGGAAGCGGAATTTTCATGTCTGTCATTACTATGCACTGACTTAATTCTGTACAAAAGTTATTATTAGACATGGGTGTAACTGTTAAAGATTCCATTATTGTGTACGAGGACAACCAGGCAGCCATACAGTTGGCTACTAATATTGATGTAAAAACTAGATCAAAGCATACTGATTTTAGATACTTAAATGTTAGAGAATCTGTGAAGAATGGTCAGATTAAACTGGAGTACTGCATGACGGAAGAAAACATTGCAGACCAGTTTACAAAAGCTCAAGGTGTAGTCAAGTTTAAAGAGAGTTGTAACAACTATGTTTTAAAGGTGTAAATGGTTATATTATTATTATTTCCCAAAAGGGGAGAAAGTTAGGGATAACATTGTTTACCCTAACAGGTTTAGGTAAAATAATAAATAAGTTATCATGGTTTGTTGGTTAAAGTGTGTGTAACTTTAACTGCAAGAATGTAATTAAGGGTGTGGTTGTAAAAGCACCATAAAAGGAGCAAGACAAAGGCAGCTTGTTCTCTGGCTTAATGATCCCTAATTACTGGATGGATTGATGACTGTGTTTTTTTCTACTGGAACCGGAGAGAGAAAGGAGTGTTGATTTCTCAATGGTGAGAAGAGATAATACGGACTGATTTATTGTAAGTGAACTGACATTGAATATTCAACACGGACGTTGCGAATTGAGTATCCCCGAATGGACTGACTGAAATGATACATGACTAATGGACTGTTTTTGACTATGCTATAACTCTTAAATGGAATAAACTATATTTTGATAGCACAAGCGTATCTGCTTTTTACTGAGTGTTAACTAACATACAAACTTATCTCACACATTTACCTGTCTGCCTAACTGACTAACGCTGCACATTCTGTTTAGTGTGTTTCCTTAACATTGGTTGGGGGACCAGGCTTAACAGCTATTTTAAACATTGACCCTCTATTTACACTAGGAAATACTCTATATGGGAAACCTGAGTTGAATTAAAGGAAAAGGTGGCTTATCTGATTATTTTAAATGTACCATATTTGAGTTAAAAAAATTGGAGCAGCAACTAGCTTGCCTCAAACAGATACACCTAATTCTAGTTGTTTCCTGGATATTTGCTGCACATAAGAGATAAGTCTAAATTTGACGAGTTACTTTTCTCTTAATTAGTGATCTTAAGAACACCTATCGTGTTCTCATTTATGTTTCATTATACCTTGTTACATTATCATGTTTCATTTTTCACCACAGAATTCCAAGGGCAAAAAATCTTATTTATGTTTATGCTTCAACTTGAGTAGATTATATAATTGTTTTAAAGATCTTCCACAAAGAGAACATTAAAAAGTAAGGACAGTAAGACCTAATTTTATAGAAAAATAGATTGCTTGTCCAAGTTACTTCATAATGTCCCTGTATCAGCTGTAGAGGGAAAGGCTGAGAATCTTTCTTCAGTATTGATCCTTAGTGAAATCCAGCCATTACTGCAGTGATAGAAAGGGCTTCTGGCATAGAAATGAATTGTCCACAGTTTCTTTGCTTCCCTCTGAATTTTGCTGTTGACCTGTGTTCTGTCCCCCCATTAACATTCTTGAGATCCCCGCGCTTTGATTGGCCAAAGCGCGGGGCAACTCTGATTGGCTAGGCGAGCCGCGCCGATTGGCTCGCTAGGAATCTCCCGCGATTGGTCCATTCGAATCGCGGGAGATTCAAAGCGGTGCCATTGGCTGCGGCCGTCGCAGCTGAGAAATAAAAAGCCGCAAGTTTTTCCCTTAGCCCCAGTTGGGTTCCTGACTCAATAAAAGAACTTGAATTAAGTCACCGACTCCTGGCATCATTTCCGACGACATGACACTGGCGACGAAGGTGGGATACTGATCCTGAACTGAAGCATGTGTCCGATGGAAGCCAGACGAAACTCCACGATGGCGAACATCGCGCCCCCTGCATCCTTCGACCCCACCAGCGAGGACTGGGAATCATACTCCAACAGATTCCGCATGTTCCTCGAGTGCAGCGACCTGAAGGACGCCATCGGCCCAAAGAAGCGAACCATCTTCCTGACCCACTGTGGGACCGCAATGTTTAAGATGGCCAAAGCGCTTGCCAAACCCGCCAACGTGACGACGATGGACTGGGATGTCCTCGAGCCAATACTTCAGAGACACTACGCTCCAGACGTGCCCATCCTCATCCAACGACACGAGTTCTACCATCGGGACCAACGGTCGGGTGAGAGCTTCAGCGACTTCGTCGCAGAACTACGGCGCCTAGGGGGGCTGTGCGAATTCGACAACATGAACG
Organism: Hydrophis major; assembly: GCA_033807585.1. NCBI lineage: Eukaryota > Metazoa > Chordata > Lepidosauria > Squamata > Elapidae > Hydrophis > Hydrophis major. The sequence continues at coordinate 87,912,004 of CM066329.1, read as the reverse complement.
AAGCCCTGCGAGACCAAATCGTGCTCGGCCTTTGGGACCCCATCCTCCAGAGTCGGCTGATGGCCAAGGGCAACATCACCCTCGCAGATACCCTCACCGAAGCCACAGCCGCCGAAGTTACCCAAACATCCGCTGACCGCATGCGCTAACCGAATGCCGGGGACCGCAGCGAGAACAACCACCCTGCAAGGTCGGCCGAGGCCCAACCCGAGATGACCACCCACCAGGGCGACATCCACTCAGCATCGGGCACTTCCGACAAGGAGGAGGAAATCCACCGTCTCCAGGCAGGCCGCGACCCACGGAACCGGCGGGATCGTAAGTCGAGGACCACCTGTGCCGGTTGCGGAGGCGACCACCCCAGGTCTGAATGCCGGTTCTTCGATTCAATCTGCCGGCATTGCGACAAGAAGGGACACATCGCCCGCGTCTGCTGTCTCAAAAAGAACTGCAGCCCTACACGATGGGACCAGAGCGAACGGAGACGAGAAAGCACACCACCCCGGACCAGAGATCGCCCCACTGACAACAGATGGGACCGGAACGGACGATCCCTATGAGGCGGCGAGATCCGGTGAAGAGAGGAGACCCATCAGACGGTCACCATCAGCCACGCCACAACCAACGATGTCCGGAAGGTCTACGTGGAGGTAGGCATCGAAGGCGAGCCATGTAAAATGGAAGTGGACTCCGGGTCCTACCTCTCCATGGTAGCATGGCAAGAAATAAAACGCTTGGTGTCTACCATCCAGAGAAAAGGCCTAGACAACCAGAGACTAATCGTGAAAGACTACCAGGGAAACTGCATCCCTGTCGTCGGAACAGGACAGTTCAAGGTAACCTACAAAGGGCGCACCGAAAGGCTTCCCCTGACCATCGTCAATCATGACCGCCCAAGCCTACTGGGACTGCAATGGTTCCCCCTGCTCGGCATCGCAGTCACGGGCATCGACCACATCGCTGATGACAACTGGGAGCAACAACTAGCCCGGGAATTCCAAGAGGTCTTCGACAGAAACCTAGGCAAGTACCGAGGGCCCCCTATATCATTCAGCCTAGACCCAAACGTCCCCCCAAAACGCCTAAAACCAAGGCGGGGACCATTCGCGCTTAAACCCAAGATTGATGAGCAAATTGACAAGCTCATCAAGCAAGGGGTCCTACAACCGATAAACCACGCCCGGTGGGAGACCCCCATAGTCACTCCGATCAAGCCTGATGGGTCGGTGAGAATCTGTGGAGACTATAAGGCCACCCTAAATGGCGCCTTGCAGCAAAGCGCTTACCCCGTCCCAGTAGTGCAACACCTACTGCATTCACTGGGAGGGAGCAAGGTTTTCGCTAAACTCGACCTCGCCCAGGCATACCAACAATTGCCGGTCGACGAGGAAACGGCAGAAGCACAAACTATAGTCACCCACCGGGGAGCCTTTGAATGTAACCGGCTCCAATTCGGAGTCAGCGTGGCGCCTGGAATATTCCAAAGCCTAATGGAAAGGCTGTTACAAGGCATCAAGGGGGTGGTACCTTACTTCGACGACGTCTTAGTGTCGGCAACCAACCAAGCCAAACTAGAGAGTTGCCTAAGGGAGGTCCTAACCAAATTCAAAGAGACCGGGCTCAAAGTAAGGAGGGAAAAATGCCAATTATACACGGAACGGGTTGAATTCCTAGGATATCTTCTAGACCGTCACGGCATTCACCCCACAAACCAAAAGATCAAAGCCATCAAAGAAGCCCCCACATCCAAGTCGAAGACAGAACTGCAGGCGTTTCTGGGGCTGCTTAACTTTTATAATGTTTTCCTGCCCCAAAAGGCGACAGCGGCAGAGCCTTTGCATAGGCTTTTGGACAAGGCGGCGACCTGGACCTGGGGGAAACGCAAGGAAGCCGCCTTCAAGAAAACAAAGGATCTCCTCACATCGGATGCCATCCTTATCCAGTACAACGAGACCCTACCCCTAGCCGTCACATGCGACGCATCACCCTTCGGCGTCGGCGCTGTCCTCAGCCACACTCTCCCCGATGGAAAAGAAGCACCCATCGCGTTCTTTTCGAGGACCCTCACCAAACCGGAGCGGAACTACAGCCAGCTGGACAAGGAGGCTCTGGCTATCGTCGCCGCAGTAAAAAGATTTCACAAGTACCTCTATGGCCGAACATTTACCATCATCACCGACCACAAACCGCTGTTGGGAATCCTTGCAGGGAACAGGGCCACCCCGAACATTCTGTCTCCCCGAATGACAAGGTGGTCCGAGTTCCTGGCTGCCTACAATTACGAACTCACACACAGACCGGGTAAGACTATCTCCCATGCGGACGCCTTAAGCCGCTCACCATTACCGGAACCTGACATCGACCCAGCACCCACGACGACCACTCTCAGTATAGAGACTCTACCCAACCTACCCATAACTGCGTCAGACATTGCCCGAGAAACTAATAAAGACAAACGTCTGGCGCGGGTGTTGCATTGGGTAGAGAAAGGGTGGCCGGAAAGGGACAACGACGAGTCCGTCAGGACATTCCGGAACCGGCAAATGGAACTCTCGTTACTAAAAGGGTGCATACTTTGGGGGCATAGGGTGGTCATCCTGTAAAAACTACAAGGGAAGGTTTTGGAACTGTTACACGAGGAGCACCCGGGCATCGTTAGGACAAAAGCCCTGGCCAGAAGTTACGCTTGGTGGCCAGGGATGGACAAACAGATCGAGGCCTGGGTAGCAAGGTGCCAACGATGCCAGGAAACTAGGCCAAGCCCACCCGCAGCACCCGTCCTAGAGTGGGAAACCCCCAGGGGACCTTGGTCTAGGATTCACATAGATTTCGCCGGGCCCACAAAAGGACACACCTTCCTAATAACCGTAGACGCTTACTCCAACTGGCTGGAGGTAAGCAACATGAGAACAACCACCACGGAGGCCGTGACCAAAGAACTCGGCAAACTTTTTGCAACACATGGCCTCCCAGACGTCCTTGTTTCCGACAACAGGCCCCAATTCACCTCGCTAGAATTCGAAAAATTCCTAGCGGAGAGGGGCATACGACACGCGCTGACAGCACCAGTGCATCCGGCGGCGAACGGTAGGGCGGAATGGAAGGTTCAATTCACAAAGAAAACCATCCAGAAAATAGACCACGGGGAGATCCAGGACAAAATAAATAAATTACTTTTCATCCAACACATAACCCCAAATACCACAACGAATAAAAGCCCAGCCGAACTGCTAATGGGGAGGAAAATAAGGTCCCCACTCGAAAGATTACACCCCATGTACAACCCAGAGAAACCTCCAGATTCAACCAGCAAACACCGAACCTTCGCACCAGGCGACGCCATCTACGCGAAAAACCAAACGGGAGACCCATTATGGGTACCGGCCGTCATAACACAACTAACAGGCCCACACTCGTACCGGCTACAAACAACCGACGGATGAGCGTGGAAACGCCACATCGACCAGTTAAGATCGAGGACGACCACCCAAGAGACCACCGACGCGCAAACAAGCAAACCCAACCCCCACAACACAAACCAAGAGGGGAGGGAATACCCAGGGGACCAAAACCGAGAAAGAATAAACCAGCCATACTCACCGGGAAGCAGCCAGCATGAAACCTCGCCAGAAAGAGACAGCCAGGCCAGCTCAACCAACCCGGGAAGACCGAGCGGGAGCGGCGAAACCCGCAGCTCAACCAACCCAGGAAGCCCAGGAGGGAGCTGCGGAGAGCGGTCCGGCCCGACCGACCAGGCGGTTCCCACGACAGCGTCCAGAGAAGCAGAGACCCTGACTGAACCGGCCGGGATCCAACCTACGACTGAGCTGCGCAGGTCCAGTAGGCTGAGACGGAGCCCCGCCTACCTACGGGACTATGCAACGTAAGGACTGAACCAAGAGGGGAGGGGTGTTCTGTCCCCCCATCAACATTCTTGAGATCCCTGCACTTTGATTGGCCAAAGCGCGGGGAAACTCTGATTGGCTAGGCGAGCCGTGCCGATTGGCTCGCTAAGAATCTCCCGCGATTGGTCCATTCGAATCGCGGGAGATTCATAGTGGTTCCATTGGCCGCGGCCGCCGTGGCTGAGAAATAAAAAGCCGCAAGTTTTTCCCTTAGCCCCAGTTCGGTTCCTGACTCAATAAAAGAACTTGAATTAAGTCACCAACTCCTGGCATCATTTCCGACGACACGACAACCTGTTTCACATTAGAGAAAAGAGCAGGATAAGGATACTGAAAACATGACTTGGCCACATGAAAATTGTAGGAAAATGCAAATACCAACAAAGAAGAGCTGTGAGGAGGCTTGTGAAGGTAATAAGTGAATTGTCAGCATCCCAACCAAACTCTTCATCTAAAATCAGCACTCAGAAACAAAGTACTTCCAAGTATGAATTTGTTAGAGAAGTCATATTGGCACATCTGGAGAAACACGAATCTTAATTCCTGTGTTTTCCCCTGCTATATTAAACTCACATCCAACCCCCTTTCTGATGACCCACAAGTCATACTCTCCAATCCACCTCAATTCTGAACTCCTGCCAAGTCCAGTCATTCCCCTCCAAACTCCAGTGACATGACCTTGATCTCTGGTGAAAGAATGTTGTTGTGGATATCCTCCCTTCTCATTTTACTTCTATTCCCATGGTTACCCATCCTCCCTTGTGGAAGTCCCAAATCTGATTCAAGATGTATCTGGGGCTGATGGGAATCTTAAAGGAAAGCATAACATCATATTCTCTCTTTTTTTCCCTCACATCCAAGCACAATCTTCACTCGTTCTCACCACTTAGGGCTCCTCATGGCATCCTCTTTAGAGTGACACAGCCTTGATCCAGTAATTTGTCAGTGATGGTGCTCTCATTTTCCATCAAGTCTAGAGATGAGTCATCTTAAAGTACTCTTCTGCTGCCCCAATTTTAAAATAACATTATTCTTCCTCTCCCAACACAACTGTTGCTATGGATATGATCTAGGATGCTTCACCAACAATGTAATTGACAAGGAAAATATCTAGGATCACCCCAGCTTCACTGGACACAGCTGTTAAGCATACTCTGTCTCTTCCAGTCATGGAGCATTTTGGCTACAACCTGGCTTTTACAGAAAGATCTGATTGTCTAGTGCTTAATGAGAGCTTCCCAAATCCCTTGTCAGTTCATGCCTGGGCATTTAATGTACACAAGTTTAATGCTGCTTTGAAAGAGTGCTAGATTTGTTTTTTTAAACTTGGATTTAATATTCTTAAGAGTGCTCCCCTTGGGTTACACAGAAGGTCAATTTAAAATAGGAAAAAGAGTCAGGTTCTGCTAGTTGTGCAAGATTTCAATGCAGGTTTCCTGCTATTACTGCTGATGATAGGAGATTTCATGTGACTTTTTACTTTTGTATAATACCATTTTGCCTACCCTGTGGACTGTTTATGGGTGCTGCCAGCCAGGGCCTTCTCTGTCAGGTATTTCCTTGCAGCTCTACTCAAAGCTGGAGCTTGATCATTATCCATCACTTTCTCCTGTTTCACCCTCCATGTCTTTCCTTCTTTCCTTCCTTCCTTCCTTCCTTCCTGTGATCTGTCTGCCAGGCTATTTCTGAGCACAGCTTTAAAATTCTTTTAAAAGAGCAGCTTGACTTTTTTGCCTGAACTTCCAGGCTCAAAGGAGGACTTGGCCAGAAGGGCAGACTGTTTTAGGACTCTTTCAGAAGAATATTTGACCCCTGTTCATAAATAGCTCCACTGGCAGTTAACAGGCACAAAGCACTTCCTACAGTGGAATCTCCAACTAGTATAGGGTGAGGGGCAGAGAGTTTTGAATCTTTTCTAGGAAAGAAGCATCAGAGGCTGGTCATTCCCTTAAATTCCCTATGTCTTTACATGGCTGCTCCCAAAAGAATGTAATGTCTGGCAAGATTATTGCAAGAACAATAAATAAGCAACTCTGATCAGCTCACCATGTTATTCTGGTTCATTGTGTTCCACACCCTAAGTTCTATTTGTTGGGCAACTTGAAGAACCAACTCCTATAAAGCTCCTAAAACCACTCTTTAAAGCCTTAGTAAGACCACGCTTAGAATACTGCATCTAGTTTTGGTCATGAAACTATAAAAAAGATGTTGAGACTCTGGAAAAAGTACAGAGAAGAGCAACAAGGGTGATTAGGGGACTGGAGACGAAGATAATATGAAGAACAGTTACAAGAACTGGGCATGGCTAGTCTAGTGATGAGAAAAGGACCAGGGGGAGACATGATAGCAGTGTTCCAATATTTGAGAGGCTGCCATAGAGAGGAAGGGTTCAAGTTCTTTTCCAAGGCACCTGAAGGCCAGACAAGGAATAATGAATGGAAATTGATCAAGGAGTGATTCTGACAGTGAGGATAATTAACCAAAGGAACAGCTTGCCTCTGAAAGTTATGGAAGCTTCATCACTGGAAGCTTTCAAGAAGAGATTGGATTGCCATTTGTCAGAAATGGTATAGAGTCTCCTGCTTGGGCAGTGGGTTGGACTAGATGACCTACAAGGTCCCTTCCAACTCTGTTAATATGTTAACATGTCCTCCATACTTTAAAATGAGATAATTGTTAGCTGTTTTTCTCATTGGCACATGGTGATGTTTGGCACAGAAGACAAAGCTGGGCTATTCACCAATAACTTTCCCTTCCTTGTCATTCACTAAAACAGTAAGGAAGCATCACTCACTGGTCTTGTTATTGTGGCAGAATAAAGATTGGCAATAAGAGCAAAACAGATTATTCCAGCATCCTATTTTGCCAGCCCCCAGACTGGAGCATAGCATTTAAATGTTGTTGTCTGGCTGTGCCATTAGGCAGGCAATTAGTAGCTTGTAGCAGCATCTCTCAGCTATTCTTCTCTCTCTCATTCCTGATCCCTGTGCTGTGTCTGGGGAAAGCTGACTACCAGATGTGCAATACAATAAAAGATACTGGAGATGGGCTGACTGGTTTCTAAATATGCAGAAATTTTCTAAAAATTACATTGCACACAAATGTAATTAGAAATGTGTGAATTTGGTTAAGATTAAGATTCAATTAATAGAGTTGGAAGCAACCTTGTAGGTCATCTAGTCCAACCCCTACACCATTTCTGACAGATGGCAATCCAATGTCTTCTTGAAAGCTTCCAGTGATGAAGCTCCCACAACTTCCAAGGGCAAGCTGATTGTTTTCACTATCAGAAAACTTCTCCTTATTTCTAGGTTGAATCTTTTCTTGATCAGTTTCCATCCATTATACCTTGTCTGGTCTACAGGTGCTTTAGAAAACAACTTGACCCCTTCCTCTCTGTGGCAGCCCCTCAAATATTGTAACACTGCTATCATGTCTCCCCCTGGTCTTTCTCTTCAGTACACTAGCAATGCCCAGTTCCTATAAACATTTCTTCATACTGTATATTTTAATCTCCAATCCCCTAATCACCCTGGTTGCTCTTCTTTGCACTATTTCTAGAGTCTCAACATCTTTTTTAATAGTGTGATGACCAAAACTGGATGCAGTTCTAGGTGTGGTCTTACTAAGACTTTATAGAGTGGTATTAGTATATACAGAGTGGGATTATGATTGCATGGGATGTCTCTAACTTTCAAGGTTTTCCTATTCAGAATGTGCTACAAACTATAACTTGCTAACATTGCTTACATTTAAAGCCATTTGTCATTGCTGCATTGTGGTCATCATGTTAATTTTAAAAAACTGGGAGAAGTCCAACACTTCATATAGAAATAAAGATCTGAACGTCTACAAAAATGTATTCTTTTAATTTAATTTATTGCATTTATATACTTTTTGAGAATTGAAGAAATAATATGTGAATATAAGAGTTTTTGATGGAGCACAACAGTTACCCTTAAAGCATTTGATAATTCCACCCTAGACTGATAGATCGGAAAAAAATGGAAACTAATTTTTGTTTTTCCAACAAGTCTCTTCTATGAAATTCTACTTATATAATATGTTGAAAACTAAACTTCATGTTTATCATTTCATCAGATTATTAGAGGAGGAACATTTCCTTGAATAATAAAGCAACTCAAGTCTCTCCAAAGAAGTTGACTTTCTATTTTTCCCAGGATTTTTGTTTTTAAATTGAGGATGGCTTTATAGAGGTGGTGAGGAAAAAGAAAGATAAGAAAGAAATAGGAAAAAAATAAAATCTTGATAGTGCCCTTTAGCACAAAATGTTATCAATAGTACAGATGTTCAGATCTTTATTTCTATATGAAGTGTTGGACTTTTCCCAGTTTTCTGAAATTAGCATGAATTGGATGTATCTAGTCAAGAGAAAAGACTAGGATGATATGATACAGTAGAAGTCTTTCAATATTTGAGGGGCTGCCGCAAAGGAGAGGGGTCAACCTATTCTCCAAAGCACTGGAAGTCAAGACAAGAAGCAAGGGCTGGAAACTAACCAAGGTCAGAACGAAGAGAAATTTCTTGACAGTGAGAACAATAAACTAGTGGCATTGCTTGCCTACAGAAGTTGTGGTACTCAATCACTGGAAGCTTTTAAAAACAGGCTGGAGAGTCATTTGTCTGAAATGGTGTAGAGCATTGGACTAAGAGACCTCCAAGGTCTGTTCCAACTTTATTATTCTGTTATTCACACACAAAAACACATGGCTGAAGCCGCCCAATTTGTTCTCAGACACCAGGAAAGGACTTCTTCTCTTAAAGCCATATAAGGAAAAAGAAGGAAATTTATTTATTTATTTGTTTGTTTGTTTGTTTGTTTGTTTGTTTGTTTGTTTGCTTGCTTGCTTGCTTGCTTGCTTGCTTGCTTACTTACTTACTTACAGATATTCCACCTTTTTTTATAAATGGGATTCACACCTGTACAGTATTAGCATACTCAGGACCAGCAGAGACCTGATTGGTCAACAGGTCAGCCGTGATTGGAGCGTTAGGAATCTACCGCGATTGGCTGTGCCGATCGCGGGAGATTCAAAGTGCTGCCATTGGCTGCCAAGCCGCGAGCCAGCACTATATGAAGAGCTGCCGCGGCTCGCATCCCCAGACCTTTACCTAAACATAATAAAGAGCTGAACTCACAGAATGGTCTCGTGTCTCTCTCGAACCGATCCACCTCTGATCTAACACTGGTGACAAGGTGGGATCGTGAGACAAAGAGACCACCCAGCACATGGCGAGGCGGCACGCAGCAACCAGCAACATGGCTGGAATCAACTCGCCACCCGCTCCCTTCAACCCTGCTACTGAGGACTGGGAATCCTATACCGATAGGTTCCAAATGTTCCTCGAGAGTAGCAACCTCAAGGACTCCAACGGCCACAAGAAACGAGCCATGTTCCTCACGCACTGTGGGCCCGCAGTCTTCAAAATGGCCAAAGCCTTGGCCAAACCGGTGGACGTAAAGACGATGGAATGGGACGACCTCGAGCCCCTGCTGCAGAGCCATTACGCCCCCGTTGTGCCCATGCACATCCGGCGGCATGAATTCTACCGGCGGGATCAACACGAGGGCGAAGGGCTGGCCAACTTCATAGCGGCACTATGGGACCTGGGGGGTCTATGTGAGTTCACCGACCTGGATGAGGCCCTGCAAGACCCCGTCATTTTGGGACTCCGAGACCCTGTCCTCCAGAGCCGCATCATGGCGAAGGGAGACATCTCCCTCGCCGATGCCCTCACCGAAGCCGCTGCAGTGGAAGCGGCCAAGAAATCAGCAGCCCGGATGCGACAATCGAGCATCATGCTGCGAGCGGCGACCGGAGAGGTCACCTCGACCCCTGAGAGGAGGCCCGGGACAGACCACACAACCACACACCATGGCAATATTGACTCCTTCTCAGAAACCGAAGACAAGTAGGAGGAAATCCACCGTCTCCACTCAGCGCGGGAGCGGCGGGAACCATGAGGTCGTAAGTTGAGGTTCCAGTGTGCCGGCTGCAGTGGCCATCACCCCCGAGCGGACTGTCGCTTTCTCGAAGCCATTTGCAGGCATTGCGAGAAATGGGGGCATATCGCCAAAGTGTGCTGGAACAAGAAGCACTACAGCCCATGGCGACGAGATGCCAGCCCCCGACGGAGAGACGGCACCCCCACCAGGACCCAAGATAGGCAGACGGAAAACCGCTGGAGCCAGGAAGGTCAGAACAGGCGACTCCAGGAGACAAGACAGAGGGAGGAAACGCACCAGACTGTCGTCATCGGCCATTCCTCCACCAGTGACGCCAGAAAGGTATACGTGACGGTCAGGATAGAAGACCAGCAATGCGACATGGAGGTGGACTCAGGGTCTTTCCTCTTAATGGTCTCCTGGCGCACATTCAAACACTTGGTCCCCACCATCCACCGCCAAGAACTGGAAAACCAAACACTAACCCTCAAAGACTATCAAGGAAACCGAATCCCTGTAGTCGGGAGAGGCCATTTTAAAGTCACTTTCAAGGGCCATACAGAAGTGCTATCCCTGACGATCGTCGATCGAGACCGGCTGAGCCTGTTGGGACTACAGTGGTTTGCACCCCTGGGCATCGAGGTAACCGGTATACACCACATCACAGAGGCAGACTGGGAAGCAGCAATCGTGAGGGACTTCTGGGAAGTTTTTGACAACCAGCTAGGCAAGTACCGAGGGTCCCCTATTGCATTTAACATAGACCCGACCATCACCCCAATCCGCCTTAAGCCCAGGCGAGTGCCATTTGCACTCAAGCCCAAGATCGATGAGCAACTCAATAAGCTCATCGTGCAAGGGGTGCTGGAACCGATCGATCATGCCTGGTGGGAGACCCCAATTGTCACCCCCATCAAGCCAGATGGGTCAGTGAGAATTTGTGGTGACTACAAGGCCACCCTAAACCAACAAAGTGCATATCCTGTCCCAGTAGTCCAGCATCTTCTGCACTCACTGGGGGGAGGCCGGATCTTTGCAAAGCTCGACCTGGCGCAAGCCTATCAGCAACTGCCGGTCGATGCCACAACAGCAGAAGCCCAAACCATCGTAACACACCGAGGGGCTTTCCACTGCAGCCGGCTCCAGTTTGGAGTCAGCGTAGCACCAGGAGTATTCCAAAGCCTTATGGAAAGACTCCTCCAGGGAATAGAAGGGGTGGTGCCCTACTTTGATGACGTCTTGGTGGCCGCGAAAAATGAGAAACATCTAGAAGCCAGGCTGAGGGAGGTACTGCAGAGGTTCAGAGATTTGGGACTTAAAGCAAAGAAAGGGAAGTGCCAGCTACGGGCCGAAAGGGTCAAATTTCTGGGGTACCTCCTAGACAGACAAGGGATTCACCCCACAGAAAAGAAGCTGAGAGCCATAAGGGAAGCACCGCAACCAAAAAACAAAACGGAATTACAGGCTTTTTTGGGACTGTTAAACTTTTACAATGTCTTCCTACCTCAAAAGGCGACCGTGGTGGAACTGCTACATAGGCAAACCGAACTCTTTATCGAAAAAGGCTGCATACTTTGGGGGGACAGAGTGGTAATTCCTGAAAAATTACAGGAAAAGGTATTGGGAATGTTGCATGAGGGGCACTCGGGGATGGTTAAGATGAAAAGCCTGGCCAGAAGCTACGCATGGTGGCCAGGAATGGATAAACAGATCGAAACCTGGGTTGCCAAATGTAAACAATGCCAAGAGTCCAGAGCCAATCCACCCGCCGCCCCAACCCAAGAGTGGGAAAAACCAAGAGGTCCGTGGTCCAGAATTCATATAGACTTCGTGGGGCCAACCAAGGGACACATGTACCTTATCACAGTAGATGCTTACTCCAACTGGCTAGAGGTAAGCACTATGAAGTCAACCATGATGGAAGCGGTGATAAGGAAACTGAGCAAACTTTTCGCTACGCATGGCCTGCCAGATGTAATAGTGTCAGACAATGGGCCCCAATTCACTGCACTGGTGTTTGAACAATTTCTGGCAGGCCAGGGGATACACCATGCATTAACCGCACTGGCAAACCCGGCGGCGAACGGGCGGGAGGAATGCATGGTCCAATACACCAAGAAAGCCATTCAGAAAATAGAAACAGCTAATATACAGGACAAAATCAATAAAATGCTCCTCATTCAACACATCACACCTAGCGCAACCACAAACAAAAGCCCGGCGGAACTAATGATGGGCCAGAAACTACGCTCTACACTAGACAGAATGCACCCAACATATAACCCAAACAAATCCCCAGGCTCCTCCAGCAAACACAGAACATTCAACATAGGGGACCCAGTATACGCCAAAAATCTCACAGGAGAACCACTCTGGGTGCCAGCAACAATTACCCAGATAACCGGGCCCCTATCATACTGATTGGAAACTAGTGACAGGAAAAACTGGAAATGGCACATAAACCAACTGAGGTCAAGAATAGCCACCACAATCAGCCAAACACCCAAACAAGAAACTAGAAGGGGGGAGGAATCGGTAAGTGAAGAGAACCAACTAAGGCAAGCAGAACACCCCCCACCTAGAATAAATAAACCAATAAACCGATGCTACTCACCTGTAGACACAGGACCAGTAGAGCACGAAACCCCGGAGTCTTCACCTGGAAGGAGCAGCCAAGCCAGCTCACCCGGCCAGGAACAGCCCAGCGGGAGCAGAAGTGGCAACTCAACCAGCCCAGGAGAACCGGGAGGGAGCCACCAAGAAAGGCCCAGCTCAACGTTCCTGGCGGTTCCTTCCCAAGGAACCGGAGTGACAGAGGAGGCAATCGAACCGGTCGACGACCACACCAGAACTGAACCGCGCAGGTCAAGGAGGCAGGGAAAAAGCCCCGCCTACCTACGTGACTACATCACTACACACCGCAGGACGAAACCAAGAGGGGAGGGGTGTACAGTATTAGCATACTCAGAAACCCTCGTACCCGATTGGTCAGGACCAGCAGAGACCTGATTGGTCAACAGGTCAGCCGTGATTGGAGCGCTAGGAATCTACCACGATTGGCTGTGCTGATCGCGGGAGATTCAAAGTGCTGCCATTGACTGCTGAGCTACGAGCCAGCACTATACGAAGGGCTGCCATGGCTCGCATCCCCAGACCTTTACCTAAACATAATAAAGAGCTGAACTCACAGAATGGCCTCGCGTCTCTCTCGAACCAATCTGCCTCCAATCTAACAACACCAATTTATTAAAGCAAAGAAAAGGTGCAACTCTTCTGAAACTACACAAAAAAGAATAGAGGAAATGGCACAAGCTAGAAAAAGCAGGGAATAAACATACTGCCATTTTATTTTGAGAAGATGAATATAAAATCACACCCATGTGGCCAATTTGTTTATTCTCAGACTAGAAAACAAACACCTTATGTCACCTAGCCAAGTGAAAAAGAAAAACAAGATCATGCCAATGAATTAAAAGCAGGTCACTGGGTTTTATTCTTTAATCTTGCTTTTGCTGGTGGCATCTTTTTTATTTTGGTGTGGGCTCATACTTCTGAATTAGACAGAAGACAGAATACCTTTATTGTCACTATCCACGTGTACAATTTGCATCATACGCATACACAGTGAAATTAAGCGACTCGTCCTTCAGTGCAACATACACACCAGAAATATACATAAAATCTCTAAAAAAATTATGATAAAAGAATAAAAAGAATAAAAAGAATAAAAGAATAAAAGAATAAAAATACCCTACTGTGCCTGTCCCAGTAGGAATTATTGCACATGCCCGTCAACACAACAACAATAGTGATCATATTGCACAAAATTTGTTCACAATTATTTACAGTGTATCTGGCAGTATTTAAAATCAGTGCATGTGCAAATTCAAGGTAGTTATGGCTTTCGGGAAAAAACTGTTTTTAAGGCGGTTTGTCCTTGACCAGATGCTCCTGTAACGCCTCCCTGAGGGCAACAGGTCAAACAGTCCATAACCAGGATGAGAGCTGTCTTTTATGATGTTCACAGCTCTACTAAGACAGCGGGAGGAATAAATGTCCGACAGGGAGGGAAGAGGGCAGCCAATGATCTTCTGAGCTGCTTTGACTACCCTCTGTAATCTCTTCCTGTCTGCCATGGTACAGTTGCCATACCACACTGTGATGCAGTATGTCAACAGACTTTCAATGGACGCACGGTAGAAGGTAATCAGCAGGTTAGAGTCCAGATTGTGCTTCCTGAGCACCCGCAGGAAATGGAGTCTCTGCTGGGCCTTCTTAATGACCGCCGTGGTATTTTCCGTCCAAGAGATTTTATCAGCAATGATGACACCCAGAAACCGGAAGGTATGGATCCTCTCCACCTGCTCTCCATCGATGTAAAGGGGAGCCAAATCGGTGTTATGCCTCCTAAAATCCACAATGAGTTCCTTAGTTTTCTTGGTGTTCAGAACTAAGTTGTTGTCCGAACACCAAGCTGTTAACATCAGGACCTCCTTCCTGTAAGCTGCCTCGTCTCCCTTCGAAATGAGTCCAACCACTGTGGTGTCATCAGCAAACTTCACAATGAGGTTGCTGTCGTGCCGTGGACTACAGTCGTGGGTGTAGAGGCAGTACAGGAGTGGGCTCAGCACGCAGCCCTGTGGGGAGCCAGTGCTGAGTGTACAAGTGGAAGAGAGGTGGGGGCCAAGCCTCACAGTCTGGGGCCGATCGCTTAGGAAGTCTTTTATCCAGGCACATGTAAGGGAAGGCAAACCTAATATGTCCAGTTTTTTAACCAGTATTCCTGGGATAATTGTGTTAAAGGCAGAGCTGTAGTCCACAAAGAGCATCCGGACATAGCTCTGCTGCTGCTCCAGGTGGCTCAGCGCAGCGTGCAGAGCTATGGCTATAGCGTCCTCTGTAGACCGGTTTGTACGGTAGGCAAACTGATGAGGGTCGAAATCCAGGGGGAGATGATTAATGATGTGCCGGAGCACCAGCCTCTCAAAGCACTTCATAACTACAGGAGTAAGCGCCACTGGACGATAGTCATTGAGGCTGGAGATGGGGGATTTCTTCGGCACAGGGATAATTATAGCAGATTTCAGACAAGATGGTATAACTGCCTGGGCCAAGGAGAGGTTAAAGATGTCTTTGAAGATGGAAGCGAGCTGGGGAGCACATGCCTTGAGCACCTTGCCAGGAACTCCATCTGGACCGGCTGCCTTCCTGGGATTCACCGCACAGAACACCCGTCTGACGTCATCCTCCGTCACGTGTACATTCTACATAAACGTGTACATTCTCCAGAGCAGATTATGATATGAAATTCTGGTTTTGTCAGACATGAGATTAGATTAATGTCTTGAATAAGCCACAATTGTTAGTCTTCAGCCAACAAGTTAGGTGTTTTTTTTTTTTCTAGAACAAACTTTTTATCATGTTCTGCTGGAAAGGATTTTGATGAGCTAGAGTAACCGAGCAGGATTAAATATTAGGATTGTGGAATACCTTGGAAATAATTTAGAAAAAGTGCTTCATGACATGCAGGCACCAACGTACTACAACAGCAGTACATTACATCGTCACAGTGTCATCATATAACATATTAGGACTTCCCCCCCTTTGTTAAACTGGATGTGGGCATGGCCAGCCTGTAGCACATCCAGCCTGTGGACCACAAGTTTGACAGCCCTATATTACAGCATCTATTTCCTGCTCATTAAAACAGCTGTATCTTTTCCTGGGATAATGAAGCTGTTGTCTGGGGATAGGTTTCTGGGAAAAGTTACTGTTCTTTTTAAAAGGTGCAGATAGATGCTGTAATTGCACTCCCTATACTTCAGGGCACCTTCCTGGAATCAATTTCATTGCACAGCCATCATTACCCAGTGATGAAGGTTTTCAGAAGGGTGTTTCTTTCCTGCCTCTCCTTCCCTGTGCCAGGTGCCTGCAGCTTAGAAGGCAGTGATCTAAGCCACCTCAAATTAGTAAGTGAGACAGAGACTTCAGCAGGACTGCCATCTAATCCTTGGCAAACAACCCTGATCTATCAATCATTCATAAAGGAACAAAAGACCCCAGGCATTCCTTGACTATTACTTATTCGTTTAGTTTATTTTCATCTCTGAGTTTCACCTTCCCTTTCTTTCATTCCCATCTTGGCTTCCGAATGAAGGCTGAAATTTCAGCACCATGGTGCTAAAATCCATTATTAACTATGCTTGACTAACTGAGGTTAAGTACTCAGAAGTAGAAGATGGGAGGAAAAAAACAAAAAGGAAAACAAAAAGCAAATATACACCTCCTTAGCTGGACAGAAATTGGTGAGGCATAGCAGTAAATGCATAATAAAATCAAAACCCTTTTGACAACCAAGAAGAAAGTACTGTAAATGCAAAAGGTTTGCATTTCTTCCCTGCGCCCCCTTTTCTCTCTCTTTTTTTAACCATAGGGCCTCTGCATTGCAGTTCAGATACCAAGGAAAAATAAATAGTGGATATAAAGACCCTATTTTTCAGCCTTTCTCCACTATACTTTATTCTTGCAACTTGACTCTTTAGAATGGCAGCTGATAGCTCTAAGTACACTGAAAGAACAATAGAAATAAAGCAAGTAAACATTATTTATGTCTATTATTATGATTACAGCTACTTTCCCTCTATTGCTTTGTAGAAATTTGGATTTTATAAGATTAGGCAGCATAAAAGGTTTTTTTTTTCCTTGGATTCCTAACTTCTTATGACACTTATTTGAACCAAAGAGCAGTGGGTTTGAATTTTTGAAGAATTCAGTTCAACTTAAATGAATACAGTATAAAAACATTAGCCACTATCATGCTGAGGGCTATGATTGATACCTTCTCAGTCAAGATAAAGACAAAGAAATTTAGATTATAACCTCAAGAATGTTTTAGTAACATTTCCACATATTTTAGTGCTTTCTTACATGGACATTTTCTTCTATGTGTATCATAACTTCAGTTAGGTGGTATGATATATATGGAAGCAGACTTCTTTTTTTCAAGAATTGAGACACTGAACATAGTTTTTGATGTACTGTGTACTAATTTGATACATGGGTTGAGAGAGAATTGGTGGGTGAAAATACTGACGAAAATCATTCAGGAATTCCCATATGGATCACATACATAATTATATGTGTATTTTTTAAAAAACTGAAATGTAAAGGATTGTTCCTCTTTTGTTTGGATTGATTGGGGGTGGCGATGATATGCCAATAGTTAGTTAAATTAGGCCAGTAGTTAAGTTAACAATTTTCTGAATTTTTGAAATGGTGAGCCTGAATGATTTGCCATCACTGGTATAGATGGTAACCAAGGGTGGGATTCTACCAGTTTGGACTGGTTCAGGCAAACCCCTTGCTCCAAAGATCATCTGGCAATGAACCGATTCGCTGTGATGAGCAAGTGGGCCCACCCTCCAGTGCCCTTTCCTGTGCTTTATTCCCTTTTGTGAGAGTACAGCTTATTTGCTCGGCAGAGCAGTTTGTCAAGCCTCAGCTGTTTTAGTCATAGGGACTGCAGAAAAAGGTAAGTATAAAACCTTTTTGAAATGCAAAGCACGTGCGCTGAGTGCGCATTTGGCACAAACACGTGTTAAACAGGAGGCTGGGGAAGGGCAGAGGCCAGCTGAGCAGTCAGAGGAAAATCCAGGCACATCCCCTATCCATCCTAGGTCACACAGGGAGGAGAGGATCAGGGAAAAGCAAGGTCTACTCAGGAGGAGATTACCATGATCCTCCTTGTGGCTTGCAGGTGGGAACTATGTATATAAGTTTTTCAGCTACGTAGTTAGAATTGCTGGAGTCAATTAGTGTTTCAATTAGTAATCACGTTTGTGTTGTGATTTCCGCAAGTTGAATGCAATCACAGTGAGGAATTGGTACCCGCTTCCCCTCATCCCTGAACTGATTGAGCGGCTTTGTCAAGCTAAGATCTTTACGAAGTTGGACTTGCATGGGGTCTACAATCTGATTCGCATTCATGCAGGGGACGAGTGGAAAACAGCTTTCCAGACAAGGTACGGGTATTTTGAGTATACTGTGATGCCTTTTGGATTAACCAATGCCCCAGCTGTGTTCATGCATTTCATGCACAATGTTTTCTGTGATTTGTTGGATCAATTCATGGTCATTTATTTCGATGACATTTTAATTTACTCAGAATCCCTGCAGGAACATTGACAGCATATGTGTCTGGTGCTGCAACATTTGCGTGATTTACCTGTTTGCTAAACGTGAGAAGTGTCAGTTTGCACAAACCACAATTGACTTCTTGGGACATCGTATTTCACCTGCTGGGGTGGAAATGGACCCAGAAAAAATACAATCATTGCAGGAGTGGGAACCTCCACAGTGGGTTAAGGATGTGCAACGACTGTTGGGGTTTGCAAACTACTATTGCACATTTATTCCCCGCTTTGCTGCATTGACTGCTCCCCTTTCTAATCTGCTCAAGAAGAGGGAGAAGTTCCATTGGGGTGCTGAGGAGCAGGCAGCTTTCAAGGCATTCAAAGTCACCTTTGCTTCTGAGCCTATCCTCAAACACCCTAATCCAGGCCAGCCATTTGTGGTGGAAACAGATGCTTCCAATATGGCTGTTGGTGCAGTGCTCCTCTAGGCTTATGCTCCCGCAGGCACCTTGTTCCCGTGCGCTTATTATTCCCGGAACTTGTCAGCTCCAGAGCGCAACTATACAATTTGGAATAAGGAGCTATTGGTGGTTAAGGTCGCTTTTGAGACATGGTGACACCACCTGGAGGGGGCTCATCACCAAATTGAGGTTCAGATGGATCATCGCAATTTGGAACACCTATGTACAGCTCAGACATTGAACCAGTGTCAGGTGAAATAGTCCTTATTCTTTGCTTGATTCGATTTCCAGGTGACCTATGTTCCGAGTGGAGGGAATCAACACACTGACGCCCTATCTCGGAAGCCCAAGTATACCCAAAGGGAGGATAAAATCTTGCCTCGGACAGTAATTCCGTTGGAGTGGTTTGTGGCCACTGAGGATTTGTGGACCTTCGAGTAAGGCTTCAGGGAGGTGCAGTGGCAGGACCCATTTGTGGCAGCTCGACGTCGAGAATTGGATGAGAATGGAAGACAAGAGACTCCTTGGGCATATATTGAGGATGTGTTGCAGTTCCGTGATCACATTTATGTGCCTGGAGGTCCTCTTCATGGCCTTATCCTACATCAATGTCATGATAGTCCAGTAGCAGGACACTTAGGGGTGTTCAAAACACTGCACCTCATCTGTAGGACATTTTGGTGGCCGAGACTTAAACATGATGTATCGGGATATGTGGTGTCCTGTGGGATCTGTCACCAAGCCAAGTATGCTCCTGGTGTGCCCCCTGGTCTCTTGCAGCCTTGTCTACGCCAGAATGATCATGGGGGCAGTTTCATTGGATTTCATCATTGAGTTGCCACCACTGAATGGTGCCACAACCATTTTGATGGTGGTGGATATGTTGACTAAAATGGCCCATTTTATTCTGTGTGCGGGTCTTCCATCGGCCAAGATAATGGCTCAATTGTTTATCTCCCATGTTTTCCGGTTGCATGGGTTACCAGACCGCATGGTATCGGATCGGGGGTGGGGGTACAATTTATGGCACGCTTCTGGCAGATCCTACTTGCAAAACTGCAGGTTCAGGCGTATCTGTCATCTGTTCATCACCCCGAAACTGATGGGGGACAGAGAAAGTGAATACTATTTTGGAGCAATACCTCCATTGTTTCAGCAATACTCAACAGGACAATTGGATGGAAGTGCTGCCGGTGGCAGAATTCCCTTATAACAATGCTCAGCATGCATCCACCCATGTGTCTCCTTTCTTTGCTAACTATGGAGTTCATCCACGACCCTTCCCTTTAGCCCCATCTGATTCTCCAGTTCTGGCAGTGAATACATTTTTGCAGGAGTTAAAAGCCGGGCACCTCATGGTCTGCAATCAATTAGAGAGAGCCAAGGAAGACCATAAATGGTTTGCAGACTGACATTGCCGCGATGTTCCACCTTTAGCAGTCGGCAATTGGGTTTGGCTCTCTACTTGATATTTACCAACAATGCAACCATTAAAAAAGCTCGATCACCCTTACTTAGGACTTTTTCCAGTCGAGGCAGTGATCAATCCTGTGGCATATCTCTCCTTGCCACAGATCATGTGTATCCATCCTGTTTTTCATCATTCCCTGTTAGTCTCTGCCTTGCCTGATAGTCCGCATAGACTGGCTCCATCACAGTCAGCCTGGTAGCCCCAGTAGCCCCAGTAGGAAGAGTACTAAGTGGATAGCATCTGAGATTCACACCAGTTGCAGGGCTGATTTCAGTATTGGGTGGGATGGAAAGGTTATGGACCAGAGGACTTCACTTCATGATGCCACTGATGTTCACGCTCCTCATTTGGTCCAGGAATTTAACGCTCGGTTTCCTCAATGTCCTCATCCTCCTGGTCCTGGGGGAGGGGGCCCTGTGGGGGGGGATAGTGTCATGCCCCTGGTGAGCAGTCAGAGGAAAATCCAGGCACATCCCCTATCCATCCTAGGTCACGCAGAGAAGAGAGAGAGGATCAGGGAAAAGTGAGGTCTACTCAGGAGGAGATTACCATGATCTCCTTGTGGCTTGCAGGTGGGAGTATATAAGTTTTTCAGCTAGTTAGAATTGCTGGAGTCAATTAGTGCTTACCTTGAAAGAGGTTTATCTTTGTTGGCATTCTTCCCATGGACTTTTCTCAGTTATTTGCCTGGAGTTTATGATTAGTTATCTTGGCTTGCTTCAGAACTCTCATCAATGTGGTTTGTTTTGGTTTTCTGTTAGCCTCATTATTTACTTTTGTGACTTTAAACTGTGCCTAATAAAACAGTGAAGTTAAGTTGAAGGTCTTACCAGACTTTAATATATGTTTTGGGTTTTGGGTTATTTTGAGAGACTATGGGTCATCACATGCATGTGTTGGAATGAGGTACTGCTTTTCTGGTTGCTGCTGAGCTCCAGGCCAAGATCCAAGCTGTGCTTTTCAGCATGTTGTGGTGGTGTTGAGCACTTCAGCTGAGTCCTGTAACCAAACTCTAGGTAGAAATCCCTCCAAAATGTGCTGCTTATCATAGCATGTGATTTTGATAGCTGACTGACAGCTTTATTTCCTCATGTTTCCCCACAACAACAACAGTCCTGTGAGGTGGGTTGGCCTGAGTGACCGTGGCTGGCCCATAATCACCTAGTCAGCTTTCATGATGAAGGGAGGCCTAGTACTCCTAGTTTTTGGTTCCAAGGCCAGCATCTTTACCAATACTCCAAACTGGGGCTTCTTTTATGCTGCTTGAATCACAACCATGTAGCAAGCAGGAACTCTTAATAGGGTCCTGCCAGATACAAAATGGGTCTTCCTCCTCCAACCCCCTAAGCATCTCTTCTGTCACATCATTTCCCTGAGCAACTCAATAAATTAAGGAACCCAACAGACCTGCAACTGATCAAATGCCTTACTGCCCTTCAAAATTATTTGACAAGAGTTTCAACTTAAATATCCTTGGAATACAATCCAAATGCCCTCTTATAAATCAGGCATTGGAATAGACTGCTTTTCTTTCCCCTTGTGGAGGAGGAAACTCCCCAAAACTCCACAACAATAAGTGAGGAATCTCTCCATTGCAAGAAGTAAATTCCAATTCCCCCCATTTTCATATCATATGTCAATTAAGCTACAATTGATCCATTAGCATCTGACATAATGCCTCAATTTCACCCTTTTTATGAAAGGAGTTAATGATTAGTAATCATTTCTTTCCTCTCTTTTTTTTAATTAAAACCCTTTCAGCATGTCTATTTTGCTGGAATGAAAACTGAACAAACCTAACACCCTGGAGATCCTCTCTCAAAGCCCCCAAGCTAGCACGGTCCCAAGTTTTTTTAAATAGCAGAAGTTCTACAGTTTGCTGCTGGGACACACATATGTGTGAAGCGTAACACCCACACACACAGCCTGTGCAATTTGGCTGCATTCAGAGCATTCTGTCAGCATTTTAAAGTGCTCAGAATCCACCTTCAGCATTTCCTGGGCTGCCCACACATGGTGATTTACAAACAACTTCCAAATGAAACTGTCCTCTCAGCCTAAAGAAAGAACATCCATCATTTTAATTGTCTATGAAAACTGGTCATCTTCTGCCTCCTAAGACAGAAAATGGACATTATTCTAGGTTTGTTCCTAAAACCATGCTTGTTCCTTTCAAGGCAACTAAGTATTACGTAACTATCAAGCTATTTTCCATAGCACCTGTAGGCCAAACAAGGAATAATGGATGGAAACTGAACAAGGAGAGATTTAACCTGGAAATAAGGAAAAACTTTCTGACAGTGAGAACAATCAACCAATGGGACAGCTTGCCCTCGAAAATTGTGGGAGCGCCATCACTTGAGACTTTCAAGAAGAGATTGGACTGCCATTTGTCAGAAATTGCTGCTTGGGGTTTCCGGTTTCGCGTGGCTTCGGGGCAGCAGGAATTCGCGACAGCTCACGATTCCTGCTGTGCTAGTCGCCGAGGTAGCCCCGATCCAGATGGGTCAGGGGGATATGGCTGCCCTGTAGGGACAGCTGAAGAGAGAGGGGAGTCGGACAGGGGGTTGGGGGTGTCGCAGACCCCCTCCTCCTCCGGAAAAACCCCTTTTTCCCAAGGCGGTGGAGCGGCGGTCAGCAATGGCCGCCACGAAGAAGCCAGCAACCGGGTAAGATTGCGCTGGAGGAAGTAAGAAGAGTGAAAGTGCTGTCTGAGCCGGGTCAAGTAACATCTTTCAAATTTGTTGGAACTGAGCTGTTTGAATTGCTGGAGGATACATTGTATCCCTAAGAAGATTGAAAGCGGCGGAGAAGCTGTTAAAGGGAACTTTTTTTTTTTCTTCACTCTCCCACCCCATGGAAACAGCAGATATGTTTGGACATATTGGACATTGAAAGTGAGTTATTCTGAAAGTTGAAGCTAAGGGACAAAAGGGTTTCTGGACATTGAAAAACTTAAGAAATTGGAAAACCCTTGTTGAAGGTATGGATTTCTGATTATTTAAAATTGATATTGCAAGTGGGAAGGGAGAGGAAAAAAAATTGGAGCAGAAGCTGAAAAAGGAGGAGATTGCCAAGAATCCCAAAGAAAGGTATATGGTAATTGGACCTCTTTTTATTAAACATTAACCCCAGAAAGAGAAAGAGAAGAAGGAAGAAAAGTATTAATTTTTGGAATTTTTTTTTTTGAATTATTTTTGATTAAAAATATTTGTGGTTGTTTTGGGAAAAGTTTCTTTTTTCATGATGGCATCACTTGTGGATGAACTAAAGACTGAATATCAAAAATATAAAAAGGAAGATACTTTGGGCACTTTGTTTCAATTCTTAGAAATGGCGTTATGTACTTATGAAAAGTTGACTGCGCAGCAGAAGGACTGGGACAAAGAAGAAGAGGAAGAAGAAGCCATCTTTGATGAACAATGGGTTCTTTCCGGGGAGGAGGAGAAAAAGGATAAGAAAAAGGGGATTTTAAGAATTATAAAAACAACCAAAGAAGAGAAAAATGAGCGGAAAGGTGGAGGCAAGGTTAGAAAGCAAAGGAAAGGGAGTAAGAAAAGGGAGGAGGAAAGACAAGGGGGTAAAAAGGGCAAGGAGAAGAATAAGCAAGAGAGAAAGGGGGGGAGGAGAAGCCTCAATGGGGGGAAGCAAGATCTAAAGAAAAAAAGTTTATTCAGAGACAATGGGTGAATTTAATTTAGGATAAAAGAGGGATTCTGGAGGGTACATAAGATTGTGTTTTTTATATGTGTATTTAGAGTATAAAATTCATTGTGTAATTTTAGAATTTATTAAACAGAATCCCAAGAAAAATTGTCATATGAAGTATTTTTAAGTTAGGGTAATGAGTTATAGACGTTACTCCAATTGGTGTATAAGAGAAGTATAATAAAAGAAAAAAGATGAATGGATAGTTGGAAATAGAACAGACAAAGAATATTATTGAAAATGGTAATAAGATATGAAAGGATATATAAAGGTTTTGTTATGTTTTTTTTTTTTTTGGATTTTGTATATTGAAAAAAGGCAAAAAAAAATTTTAATTAATAAATAATTTGGATGAAAAGGAGAAGTTGGGATGAGATATGAAGTTAAATAGATAAAGTATTGATACTATAATTTGGAATTGTTATGTTCTATTGGTTTTCTTCTTTTATTATTTTTTCTTAGAAAAGAACTTATAAGCTGTTATGCCTTGTGCATTGTTTATATAAAATTGATAAAAATGGTTTATATATATATATATAAAAAAGAAAATGATAATAAGATATGGAAGGATATATAAAGTGAATATGATGTTTGAATTTGTGTCTGTGTGAAGAGTTTCAACCCGGGATCAGACAACCTTCAGAAAAGATCTTTTAGTTTTGTTTATGTTTTATTGTGTTTTCTGTAAAATTAATAAAATTTGTTTAAAAAAAAAAAAAGAAATGTGCTGCTTGGGTGGGGGGTTGGACTAGATGACCTATAAGGTCCCTTCCAACTCTGATTATCTGTTATCTGTTAGCTAGGAATAAATTTTATGGTAGGGAGTATTAAATAATCATCACACAATTATAATTAAATAAAAGAAAAATGCTTTCCTTCTTTAAGGAGGGTGCTAGAAGCGTGATTTTAGCTTGCCTCTGTGTCTTTACAATTTACCTTTAATGAATGATAATTATCTGTGTAATGTTTACATGTTATTTCTGTAGATAGAAAATAAGATGCTGAAAAACTTCCTACAAAGGACAGGTAGTTTGTACATATCAGATCTGGATGAATCATTAGTTCTATATCAGATCTCTTTGAAATTCAGGAACTATAAAGCATCGAAGTATGGATTCTCCCAACACATAATGATTTGGTTTTTGGAAGTACAGAGACATGCACTTATAAAAATTCAAACAATTCTCAAGCTCTCCAAATGAGAAATGGGGAGAAGAGCGAGGATATCATTTTGTAATTGTCTACAATCTCTTTTAATCCCAGTGAATATTTTTTTAAAAAACTGTTTAATGAGGGGGGAGGGGGAGAAGAAATTGAAGATACATACCAAAATGTTATTTTAGTGATCAGTGCTCTCTGCTTGTTCTCCCTTCCAGATGAAAGATAAAGATTTTAGTAAAGTTTGTGAGAACTGAAAAGAGGAGGGTCATCAATTGTTTGCAAAGCTCTGGATATTTAGCATTCTTATTTCTGCTGGTTTTGTTTATTACTGTCCATTTTTGCCTTTTGCATTTTCTATAACACTGATACAAGCTCTTCTTATTCATTGCAAATAGATAGCTTCTATATCTTTCTGTCTTCTTATATTTTACAGTTAGGGGTGGGGTGGGGTGGAGACGGGGACAGGAAGAATTGAACCCAAATCACCTTAAAAACATTTGAAGACTTTTTTTTTCTAAATACAAGACAAATCTAAAAAAAAAGTGAGCGTAATAGTTCCCCACTGACCTTGTTCATCTGCATAGTACTTAAAGGGGAAGAGATAGACTAGCAAATTGATCCTTACTTCAGCCCTCATTCATCAAAAGAAGCATATCTAGGGATTGAATAAAATACATCTGTATTCTAATATTTTAAAGTTTTTATCACTATAGCTGCCTTAGAGAATATAAGCTCCTTTTGACATTTCTCTCTCCTCAGTTTTAAAGGAATAAGTTAATACAACTCAGTTTTAAAGGATAAGTTAACACATTCTAAGTTAACACAACTTTCAGAATAATAATTCTGACTCTGTTGTTACATCCTCTAACCCCCACTCCTTTAACCTCAAAGTAACCACTATTGACCTCACCCCATTCCTAAGAGTTCTGCAAGGGGCATGCATAAGTGCACCATCGTGCCTACCATTCCTGTCCTATTGTCCCCATTTATTTGTACCTATTTCTTGTATTCTTACTCATGTTTATACTTATATCTATTAACTTGTAAGTAATTGACAAATCAAATAAATAAATAAAATAAATAAATCTTTATTTGGAAATTGAATTCTTCAGAGATAATTATGTTAATACTACCAACGTTTGGTTTGCTTCTTTGGCCATTTGTATGGGGATATTGCAGGTATAGATGTGGAATTAGAAGCACACACGTTAGATTGCAAGCATCTTCAAATCTTTTTTTAACACCACCACCCACCCACCCCCCAAAAAATCAAGCTAACAACTGTACATTAAGAAATAAACTGACAGCTCTTCTTAGCTTATTTTTTCCATGAATTCCTCTGTGCTTAGCGCAGAATTAGCTTTATATCCAGGAGTGCTATCATTTTTACAATAATGTTGTGTACCTAGCCAGTCAAGTGATATTTAATTGCATTAGCCTGTGATACTATTACAGACCTCCAAACAAGGTAGGGTAGTGAAAATAGAGATCAAATAACTCCCAGGCTCTGACTTCAAGTAGTGTTTGAGAAAATTTTCATCTGCAGGATGGTTGGAAGCACAAAGCTTGGCAGGATTAGTTGAGGATCCCAAAATAACATAAAAATATTTCAGTTTTTACAGCAGTTGTGTGTAAGACCTGAATGTGTCGTGTCCGCAAAAGAAAGCTCAGAGTCCATGACTATCATTCAAGCTCTTTATTAAACTGTTGTGAACCGAACCGGCGAAAAGGAAAAAGCCCGCGGCTTTTATCCTTTTCGCTGCGGCAGCCGCGGCCAATGGCAGCGATTCAAGTCTCCCGCTCTTGGAGTGAGCCAATCGCGGGAGACTTCAATCGGGCCAATCAGCGCGGCTCGCCTGGCCAATCAGAAATCCCCGCGCCTTAGCCAATCAAGGCGCGGGGATTTCGAGTATTCAAATTCAGGACAGAACACCCCTCCCCTCTTGGTATGGTCCATCACGTAGCGTAGTCACGCAGGTAGGCGGGGCTCCGTCTAGTCCTAGTTGACCTGCGCAACTCAGTTTCAAGCTGTACCTCGGCCGGAGCGGTCATCTTTTTGGCTGCTCCTCCCTCTGTGTGAACCGGCTGGATGATCGGGCCGGTTCGTTCTCCGTGGCTCCCGCCTGGGCCTACCGGGTCGGTTGAGCTGCGGGTTTCGCCGCTCCCGCTTGGTTTCTCCGAGTCGGTTGAGCTGGCCAGGTGGTTCTTCTCTGGAGGGGACTCGCGATGGCTACGTTCCGGTGAGTATTTTTGGATTTTTTCTTGCGCTATTTTATTCGGGTGTTCCCTCCCCCCTTGGTTCGAGTCTTGGGGGTTGAGGTCTGTTGCCGTACGTGACCGGAGCTGGTCGATGTGTTGTTTCCAGGCTCGCCCGTCGGTGGTTTGGAGCCGGTACGACCGTGGACCGGTGATTTGAGTGATGACGGCTGGGATCCATAGGGGGTCCCCCGTCATATTTTTGGCGTAAACTAAGTCACCGGGGGCAAATGTCCGGTATTTGGAGCTGGAGTCTCGGGGCCGCTCCGGGTTGTAAGTCGGGTGCAACCTGTCGAGTGGGGACCTCAGCTTCCTGCCCATTAACAGTTCGGCTGGGCTCTTGTTGGTAGTGGTGTTAGGGGTGATGTGTTGTATGAAGAGGAGTTTGTTGATTTTGTCGTTGATCTCCCCGTGGTCCATTTTCCGGAGGGTTTTTTTAGTAAACTGGACCATCCGTTCCGCTCTACCGTTCGCCGCCGGATGCGCCGGTGCCGTTAATGCGTGGCGGATGCCCCTCTCCGCCAAAAACCTTTCAAACTCGAGGGAAGTAAACTGGGGCCCGTTATCTGAGACGACGACGTCTGGGAGGCCGTGCGTGGAAAACAGTTTACACAGTTCTTTGATGACAGCCTCCGTGGTAGTGGATTTCATATCGCTTACTTCCAACCAATTGGAGTAAGCGTCGACTGTGATCAAAAAAGTATGCCCATTTGTTGGACCCGCACAGTCTAAATGGATTCTGGACCAGGGCCCCCTTGGTATTTCCCAGTCCCGGATGGGTGCTGCAGGTGGGCTGGGTCTGGTCTCCTGGCATCGATGGCATTTGGCGACCCATTGCTCAATCTGTTTGTCCATCCCCGGCCACCAAGCGTAACTCCTGGCCAGGGCTTTAGTCCTGACGATGCCAGGATGACCCTCGTGCAGCATCTCTAAGACCCTCCCTTGCAATCTGTCCGGGATGACTACCCTGTCACCCCACAAGATACATCCCTTAAGAAGTGAAAGTTCAGTCTGGCGGTTTCTGAACGTTTTAATGGATTCGTCATTGTCCCTTTCAGGCCAGCCTTTTTCTAGCCAATGTAGGATTCGCGCCAGACGCTTATCCTTAACAGTCTCTCTGGCAATGTCCGATGCGGTAATGGGTAGGTTTTCAATGCTAAGGGTGTTTGTTGTTGGTGCTGGGTCAGGATCAGAGTCTGGTAAGGGGGAACGGCTTAAAGCGTCCGCGTTCGAAATTTTCTTACCTGGCTTGTGTAACAGTTCGTAGCTGTAGGCTGCCAGGAACTCGGACCACCTTGTCATCCGGGGTGATAAAATGTTCGGGGTGGCTCGGTTTCCGGCGAGGATTCCCAGCAATGGCTTATGGTCTGTCACAATGGTGAACGGGCGGCCATATAGGTATTCGTGGAAACGCTTAACGGCGGCAACTATAGCCAAGGCTTCTTTGTCCAGCTGGCTATAGTTCCACTCTGGTTTAGTCAGAGTCCTGGAGAAAAAGGCGATGGGTGCTTCCCTTTTGTCAGGGAGGGTATGGCTGAGGACAGCGCCGACGCCGAAAGGTGATGCGTCGCAAGTGACAGCTAAGGGCAAGGTTTCGCTGAATTGAATCAGGACGGCGTCAGAGGTGAGGAGGTCTTTGGTTTTTTGAAAGGCGGTTTGCTCTCGTCTCCCCCAAGTCCAGGTTGCCGCCTTATCCAGGAGTCTATGCAAAGGCTCCGCCGCCGTAGCCTTTTGGGGTAGGAAAACATTATAAAAATTCAGCAACCCTAAGAACGCTTGTAGTTCCGTTTTAGACTTTGGGGTAGGGGCTTCTTTGATGGCTTTCACTTTTTTAATTGTAGGGTGAATGCCATGCCGGTCTAGAAGGTAGCCCAAGAATTCCACTTGCTTTGTGCATTGTTGGCATTTTTCTCGTTTAACTTTAAGTCCTGTCACTTTAAATTTTGTTAAGACCTGTCTGAGTCGGTTTTCTAATTCGGCTTCGTTTGGCGCCGCTATTAATACGTCATCAAAATAGGGCACCACCCCCTCGATGCCCTGTAGCAAACGTTCCATCAGGCTTTGAAAGATGCCTGGTGCCACGCTGACTCCGAATTGGAGTCGGTTACACTTGAAGGCCCCCCGATGGGTCACGATGGTCTGGGCTTCCGCCATTTTCTCATCTACTGGTAGCTGCTGATATGCCTGGGTGAGATCGAGCTTGGCAAAGACCTTGCCCCCTCCCAGTGAGTGCAGCAGATGTTGCACGATTGGGACTGGGTAGGCGCTTTGTTGTAATGCGCCATTTAGGGTGGCCTTATAGTCCCCGCAAATTCTCACGGACCCGTCTGGTTTTACTGGGGTCACTATAGGGGTTTCCCATCGGGCATGGTCTATCGGCTGCAACACCCCCTGTTCGACGAGCTTGTTGATCTGCTCGTCAATTTTAGGCTTCAGGGCGAATGGTACCCTCCTAGGTTTAAGCCGCTTGGGGGGGACCTTCGGGTCTAGGTCAAATGAAATAAGGGGCCCCTGGTACTTGCCCAAGCTTCCATCGAAAACTTCCTGGAACTCCTGGGCTAGCCGCTGTTCCCAACCGTCGTCGGCGACGTGGTTGACTCCTGTCAGCGCGATGTCAAGCGGGGCGAACCATTGTAAGCCCAGTAGGCTTGGGCGGTCGCGATCGACGATGGTGAGTGGCAGTTGTTCGGTGCGGCCCTTGTAGGTTACATTGAAGCTCTTGGTGCCCACTACCGGGACGCGGTTCCCTTGGTAGTCTTTTATGATGATTTTCTGGGTATGAATGTTCCTCTTATGGAGTGTGGGTACGAGCCGCTTAATCTCGCGCCATGCAATCATGGAGAGGTAGGACCCGGAGTCCACTTCCATCTTGCATGGCTGGCCCTCAATATGGACTTTAACGTGTACCTTTCTGGCGCCGTCGGAGATGGCATGGCCGATGGTCACCGTCTGGTGTGTTTCTTCTTTTCGCCGACCGTCGCCGCCTCTTGAAGATCGCTGGGTACGGTCCCACCGACCGTCCGGTTGACGCTCTCTGGTCTTGGGCGGGGGGCTTTCCTTCTTCCGGTCGTGTTGTTCCCATCTGGGCGGGCTGCGGGTCTTCTTTTGGCGGCAAACTCGAGCGATGTGACCCCGTCGTTCACAATGCCTACAAATAGAGTCAAAAAATCGGCATTCTGACCTGGGGTGGTCGCCGCCGCACCCAGCACAGTTGGTCCTCGACCTACGACCTCTTCGATTCCTCTGGTCGCTGCGTCCCGTCTGCACGCGATGTATGTCCTCCTCGTCTTCCGACGTGCTGGAGGCTGACTGGAATTCTCCGTAGTGTGCGGTTGATTCACTTCTAGGGTCGGCCGACCTTGCCGGGTTGTTGTTTCCGCCCTTTGCGTCGGATCTTCGCATGCTGTCAGCAGACGAGCGGGTTGCCTCTGCGGCTGCGGCTGCGGTGAGGGCGTCTGCTAGGCTGATGTCGCCCTTGGCCATAAGCCGGCTCTGGAGTGTAGGGTCCCATAGGCCGAGCACGAATCGGTCTCTTATGAGGCTGTTTAGACCTTCAAACTCGCAGAGTCCTCCTAGGCGCCGCAGCTCGGCGACGAAGTCGCTCAATTTCTCGTCTGGTTTCTGATTTCGGCGGTAAAACTCGTTGCGCCGTATCAGGATGGGGACCTCGGGGGCGTAATGGCGCCGCAGTATAGGCTCGAGGACGTCCCAGTCCATGGCAGTTGCGTCTGCCGGCTTGGCCAATGCTTTGGCCATATGGAAGACCTCTGGTCCGCAGTGAGTAAGGAAGACGGCGCGTTTTAGCGGGCCCGGGGTGTCCTTCATTCCGGCGCATTCCAAGTACATTCGGAACCGGTCTGAGTACGATTCCCAGTCTTCGTTGGCGGGGTTGAAGGGGGCGGGCGGTGCGATCTTCGCCATCTCTTTCACTGGAACTGGCTCTTGTTGGACACGGGGTTCGGTTCAGGGTCGGGATCCCACCCTCGTCGCCAGTGTCGTGTCCGCAAAAGAAAGCTCAGAGTCCGTGACTATCATTCAAGCTCTTTATTAAACTGTTGTGAACCGAACCGGCGAAAAGGAAAAAGCCCGCGGCTTTTATCCTTTTCGCTGCGGCGGCCGCGGCCAATGGCAGCGATTCAAGTCTCCCGCTCTTGGAGCGAGCCAATCGCGGGAGACTTCAATCGGGCCAATCAGCGCGGCTCGCCTGGCCAATCAGAAATCCCCGCGCCTTAGCCAATCAAGGCGCGGGGATTTCGAGTATTCAAATTCAGGACAGAACAGAATGTAACAGAAATAACTGGATAGTTAGTAATAAACTATAATCCCTAACATTTATAATCATTACATGAGATACATTTTTTTACAGATTTGGTATTAAAATGTTGTCAGATGTTTCTACTCTATGCAGATATAATTATCCTGTCCAAGTTATGAAAGGCAGTGGTGTAGGCATTTGGGAAATATCATAGATAGGATGCCACAACAAACTTTTTGTGATTGCCATCCATTTTGTAGCTTTCTATCCTGTGGTCAAGCTTCAGCATTATCCATAGATTCCATATATTGGTTCTCTCTCTGATATCTCTAGCAAAGAGAGATGTTCTGTATAATGGCAGCCCACCTTTGATATGCCATCCCAAAGAAGATATCATTTGTGCTAACCTTGTCCTTTTTTTGTATGCATTGGGATCTTTTTTGTTTGTTTGTTCGCTATACAATCACTTCCCCCGCTAATTTTTCATTCCTTTTGAATGTAAAGCAGATTAATAAAAGAGGTGGAGGGGAATATATATAGCATTTATCTTTATTGAAGGTTGGGTATATGTTATATTTTAATCTAAATGTTTTGGTTGAAGTACCTAGTTAGAATGTCACATGCCACATTTTGTTTGTTGTATGTTCTAATCTGCATTTCACCTACTATGCCTGTCAGAATTCCTAAAATACAATTGAACTTGGTATAAATTTGTAATGCATAGGTTCTAATTCAGGAAGTGCTTGGCTGACTTATCCTATTGTGTTCTCAGGGAGGCAAGAAATCAAAGAGAGTAAGAGAGTAGGATAACTAATCCTGCATTCACACAAGAAGCAAATCAAAACCTGAAGAAAACTGAGAGTCAACAAAGCCTAGTTACAGCACAGGAACATAAGTATTACTGGATGCAATCTTTACTGTATATTTCCTCTCATTTAGCAGGAAAACTACACTGCATTTTTCCTGTTAAAATATTCACCTGTGATTCATGAGCTGGCAAGCTATCCTACTCTATAACTTGTACAGTGACAATTGGGAGCCGAGGGAAAAAGTGCTGGCAGGCTCTGAGGGCTCCAAATTAACTCTTACGTTTGTTAGCAAATTATTCATACACGCATACACCTTATTTTCCAAGATTTTGAATTAGGCCATTATAAATTTCAATGTTCTTTATTAATGTGGGACACAGATCTCTTATATAAACCACATATTTAACAGAGGCATTTGCAATAACTAGCAAGTGAAAAAGTAACTCGTGGAGAGGCGAGGAGGTTTGTGGGATGTATTACTCTACAAGAAAACATAAACAGCAATCTAAATCAGGATTGCACAAAAATATAATTCTGTGTGAGCCTGAAGGAGGAAAATCGGCCTTGTTACATAGAGATTTTTTCTGGCTCTTTTATGATCAACAACCCAATTTTCTGGCACCCAATTCTCTGGTACCTCTCCTTCTCATCTCTCCACACTTCTCATGTTTGATCTTCTTATCTACTCCTGTTTTTATACATTCTGTTATGTTCGGCGTGGCAAGGAGACCAGGACTCAGTGACTTGGTTCAGCTCATTTATTGGTCCCGAGAACGGCTCGGGTTCCGGGGGAAAAACTGAAGCTTTTTATTCCCAAGCCACAGTGGCCGCAGCCAATGCCACTGCTTTGAATCTCCCGCGATTAGTTTCCACCAATCGCGGGAGATCCACAGCGGGCCAATCAGAGCGGCTCGCTCGACCAATTGGATCCCTGCGCACTTTGACCAATCACAGCGCGGCGTCTACAAGAATGTAAATGACCATACAGAACACCACTCCCCTCTTGGTTCAGTCCTACGTGACGTAGTCCAGTAAGTAGGTGAGGCTCCATACTTGCCTACTGGACCTGCGCAGGTCAGTTGTTGTTTGGCTTCTGGCCAGTTCGGTTGGGTTCTTTGTTGCTCTCGGCCTCGTCGATGGAACCACCTGGAAGGTCTCACCGGGCCTCGTATCGCAGCTCCCTCCCAGTCTACCCGGGCTGGTTGAGCTGCGGTTTCTGCTGCTCCCGCCTAGTCTTTCTGGGCTGGTTGAGCTGGCCTGGCTGCTTCTTCCTGGTGAGGCTTCGAGCTGGCTGTGCGTCGGTAAGTGTTGCTGGTTTCTTTCTATTGGGTTCTGGTTCCCGGGGTATTCCCTCCCCTCTTGGCTTGTATTAGGGGGGTTGTCTGTGTTTGGTTGCATGTCGGTTGTGTTTCCTGTGATTGTTCTCGATCTAGTTGATCGATGTGGTGTTTCCAGGATCGTGCGTCGGTTGTTTGCAGCCAGTACAAGCGGGGGCCTGTTAGTTGGGTTACGGTTGCTGGTACCCACAGTGGGTCTCCAGTTAGGTTCTTTGCATAGACGGTGTCGCCTGGTGCAAAGGACCGGTGCTTGCTAGAGAAGTTGGGGGGTTTCTCCGGGTTGTATGTGGGGTGCAGCCTGTCTAGTGGGGACCTTATTTTCCTCCCCATTAGTAGCTCTGCCGGGCTTTTGTTCGTTGTTGTGTTCAGGGTTATATGTTGTATGAAGAGCATTTTATTTATTTTTTCTTGGATTTGCTCGTGTTCAATTTTTTGGATGGTTTTTTCCGTAAATTGAACAATCTGTTCCGCCCTTCCATTCACCGCCGAATGCGCCGGAGCTGTCAATGTGTGTCGTATGCCCCGTTCCACAAGGAATTTTTCAAATTCTAGCGAGGTGAATTGGGGCCCGTTGTCCAACACAATGATGTCTGGGAGGCTGTGGGTTGCGAATAGCTTGCTAAGTTCCTTGGTCACAGCCTCCATGGTGGTGGTTTTCATGTTGCTTACCTCCAACTAGTTGGAATAAGCATCTACCGTTATAAGGAATGTATGCCCCTTAGTGGGCCTGGCAAAATCTATGTGGATCCTGGACCATGGTCCTCTGGGGGTTTCCCATTCCAGGATCGGTGCTGCGGGAGGGCTCAGTCTGGTTTCTTGGCAGCGTTCACATCTTGCCACCCAGGCCTCGATTTGCTTGTCTATCCCTGGCCACCAAGCGTAACTTCTGGCCAGGGCTTTCGTTCTAACTATGCCCGGGTGCCTCTCGTGTAACAACCCCAATACCTTCCCTTGTAGTTTTTCCGGAATAACAACCCTATCCCCCCACAGTACACACCCTTTTTGTAGCGAGAGTTCTGTTTGCCGGTTCCAGAATGTCTTCAATGCTTCGTCATCGTCTTTTTCCGGCCACCCTTTTTCTACCCAATGTATCACCCGCGCCAGACATTTGTCTTTATTAGTTTCTCGGGCAATGTCTGACGCAGTTATGGGTAGATCAGGCAGAGTCTCTATGCTGAGGGTGCTCGTCGTGGGTGCTGGGTCGGTGTCTAGGTCGGGTAAAGGCGAGCGGCTCAAGGCATCTGCGTGGGTGATAGTCTTACCGGGTCGGTGTGTGAGCCGGTAGCTGTAGGCGGCAAAGAATTCAGACCATCTTGTCATTCTGGGAGATAGGATGTTCGGGGTGGCCCGGTTCCCTGCCAGGATGCCCAGCAGCAGCTTGTGGTCTGTGATAATGGTGAATGTGCGGCCGTAGAAGTACTCATGGAACCTCTTCACTGCTGCGACGATAGCTCGGGCCTCCTTGTCCAGCTGGCTATAGTTCTTCTCTGGTTTGGTGAGTGTCCTCGAGAAGAAAGCAATGGGTGCTTCTCTTCCATCCAGGAGTGTTTGGCTGAGGACGGCACTGACGCCAAAGGGTGAGGCGTTGCATGTGACAGCAAGTGGTAGGGTCTCATTGTATTGGATGAGGACGGCATCCGAGGTGAGCAGGTCCTTGGTTTTCCTGAAGGTGGCTTCCTCACGTTTCCCCCAAGTCCAGGTGGCCGCCTTGTCCAAAAGCCTATGCAAAGGCTCTGCTGCGGTCACCTTTTGGGGCAGGAAAACATTGTAAAAATTAAGCAGTCCCAGAAATGCCTGCAGTTCCATTTTATTCCTGTGTGTGGGGGCCTCCTTAATGGCTCTGATTTTGTTTGCGGTTGGGTGGATGCCGTGCCGGTCTAGGAGGTACCCCCAGGAACTTGACCCACTCTGTGTAAAGCTGACATTTTTCTCTCTTCACTTTTAGCCCGGTTTCCTTGAATTTCGTTAGCACCTCCCTTAGCCGACCCTCGAGTTCTAGCTGGTTGGTTACCGACACCAGCACGTCATCGAAGTAGGGCACCACCCCCTTAATTCCTTGCAAAAGCCTCTCCATGAGGCTCTGGAAAATTCCAGGCGCCATGCTGACTCCAAACTGGAGTCAGTTACAGCGAAACGCTCCCCGGTGGGTGACTATGGTTTGCGCCTCAACGGTTTCTGCGTCGACCGGCAGCTGTTGGTATGCTTGTGCCAGGTCGAGCTTCGCAAAAACCTTGCCTCCTCCCAGTGAGTGTAGAAGGTGCTGCACTACTGGGACGGGGTAGGCTCTTTGTTGTAAGGCGCAATTTAGGGTGGCCTTATAGTCCCTGCAGATTCTTACTGACCCATCGGGCTTGACTGGGGTGACTATTGGGATCTCCCACCGGGCATGGTCAATTGGTTGTAGGACCCCTTGTTTGACGAGCTTGTCAATTTGCTTGTCTATTTTTGGCCTGAGTGCAAAGGGTACCTGCCTTGATTTTAGGTGTATCGGGGGAATGTTGGGGTCTAGGCTGAAGGAGATGGGGGGCCCTCGGTACTTGCCTTGGGTGCCATCGAACACTTCCTGGAAGTCCCATGCCAGTTGCTGTTCCCAATCAGTCTTGGCGGTGTGGTTGATGCCCATGACTTCGATGCCGAGCGGTGCGAACCATTGCAGTCCCAAAAGGCTGGGTCGGTCTTGGTCCACGATCGTCAGGGGAAGCTTTGCAGTGCGGCCCTTGAATGTTACCTTGAATTGTCTGGTTCCGACTACCAGGATGCGGTTTCCCTGGTAGTTCTTGATTATTAGTCTCTGGTTCTCCAGTCCCTTCTTGTGGATGGTAGGCACCAAGCATTTGATTTCTTGCCAGGCGACCATGGAGAGGTAGGACCCAGAGTCCACCTCCATTTTGCATGGCTCACCTTCGATGCCTACCTCCATTTAGACTTTTCGGGCTTCGGTGGTTGATGCGTGGCCAATGATGACCGTCTGGTGGGTTTCCTCCTTCCGCCGGGTTTCGCCACCTCATCGGTTCCGTCCGCTCCGGTCCCATTGGCTGTTGGCTTGGTGATCTCTGGCTCTGGGGGGAGTGCTGTCCCATCCCCGCTCACTGTGGTCCCGCCGTCTGGGGCTGTAGGCCTTCTTCAATCAGCAGACTCGGGTAATGTGACCCTTTTTGTCGCAATGCCAGCAGACTGCATCGAAGAAACGGCACTCTGCTCGAGGGTGGTCACCTCTGTACCCGGCACATGCAGTCCCCGACTTATGACCATGCCAATTTCGCTGGTCACATCCCATCTGGAGCCGGTGGATCTCCTCCTCCTCGTCTGTGGTGTCGGAGGCGGAGTGGAATTCGCCATGATGGGTGGTGGTCTTGCAGTGACTTGCTTCCGGGTGGGCCTCGGTCACCCGTCCTGGGTCGGCAGACACGGTGCGGTCTCCGGTGTCTGGTCTCTGCATGCGGTTCACCAATTTCTGGGTTGCCTCGGCTGCAGTGGCGTCAGCGATGGCGTCAGCGAGGGCGATGTCTCCTTTGGCCATCAGTCGGCTCTGTAGGACTGGGTCTCAGAGTCCGAGTATGATGCGGTCCTGTAAGGCCTCATCCATGTCCGAGAACCCGCACATGCCCCCTAGGCTTCGTAGTTCAGCCACAAAATCGCTGATGTTCTCGCCCGCTCTCTGGTCCCGCCAGTAGAAATCATGCCGCCTGATGAGGGTGGGCACAGTGGGGGCATAGTGGTTCCAGAGCAATGGTTCGAGGTTGGCCCAGTCCATCTCCTTGACGTCCGTGGGTTTCGCTAGAGCTTTTGCCATCTTGAACACTGCGGGCCCACAGTGTGTCAGGAAGACAGCTCTTTTCTTCGGCCCGGCAGCGCCCTTCATGTTGCTACATTCGAGGAACATGAGGAATCTGGCTGTGTATGATTCCCAGTCCTCGGTAGCGGGATTGAAGGGCGCGGGTGGTGCGATGCTGGCCATCTCGTCGGTCTCGCTTCCTCCAGACACGTGTTGGTGGGGAATTAGCCTTAGAATCCCACCTTCATCGCCAGTGTTATATCTGGCACGGCAAGGAGACCAGGACTCAGTGACTTGGTTCAGCTCATTTATTGGTCCCGAGAACGGCTCGGGTTCCGGGGGAAAAACTGTGGCTTTTTATTCCCAAGCTGCGGCGACCGCGGCCAATGGCACCACTTTGAATCTCCCGCGATTAGTTTCCACCAATCGTGGGAGATCTGCAG
The DNA here is from genome assembly GCA_033807585.1 of Hydrophis major. Taxonomy (NCBI): domain Eukaryota; kingdom Metazoa; phylum Chordata; class Lepidosauria; order Squamata; family Elapidae; genus Hydrophis; species Hydrophis major. Next base: position 87,874,323 of record CM066329.1, on the reverse strand, counting down.
CGGGCCAATCAGAGTTGCTCGCTCGACCAATCGGACCCCTGCGCGCTTTGACCAATCACAGCGCAGCGTCTACAAGAATGTAAATGACCGTACAGAACACATTCCTCAGACCAAGACCCATTGGTTGTTGCTTTTTTTCCACTAGTGGCCATGCTAGCCACTTTCACATAAGCTTAATTGCTCATTCTCTTCCAATCCATATTTCCTTTTCTGCTGCCCCTCTCTCTCTCTCTCTCTCTCTCTCTCTCTCTCTCTCTCTCTCTCTCTCTCTCTTAAATCCACTTCTCTCATTTTGGTTCTCTCTGTCCAGGAAATTCTCTTTATCTGTTGAAAAAACTCTGAATGTCTCCACTCTTTCTCTTGAATAGCTTCTGCTCTTTGGTTTCCTTTTCTCTCTCCTTTTCCTTCCTCTCCAGTTTTGCTTCTCTCCAGACTAGTTCCATTCCTGAAAATAAGTCTTCCTTCTTCACTAAAAAAAATGTCTACCATACTCTCTCCAAATTTTAATTCTATCTGCAATATTCACGTTCTAATTGCAGTCATAAAATATAATGAGATAGAGTTTTCTTGGAGTTCATTTTTTTAACCAGGTAGTTTTTATTATTTCATTTTCAAACAAGCAATCATAAAATAATGTAAAATAAAATAACCATTTACCATGCACAAAAATAAAAGGAAAGAAACAATAAAAGGAAATAAAATATTGCAGAAAAAAATGATATAAAACAAGCACATACAAAGAAGCTACAATTCTCTCCTGAGTTCACCTCATCTTGCAATTAAAAAAAGATTTCAAAAGCATTAATAAAAATTAAAATATTTTAATAAATATTAACAAAATATTTTAATATTGTCCAGTATTTTTTCCAAAAGGAAAAATCTAATTTCCAGTTATATTATTATATATTATATTGTTATATTATTTCCAGAATATATTATTTTCTCAAAAGTTTCTAAATCACAAATCTCTAAAATCCAGTCCTTTATATCTGGAATTATAGTACAGTATTCTAAGTACTTGGTATATGGGATTTGTCCCTACCCTCTGCAACATCTTGTAGCCTGAGGTGAGGCTATTCCCCCCCCCATTCTGCAACAGCATTTTAAGACCTGTCTCTATCAATTATTATGGGAATCTGTTAGATCCTGGGCATGGGCGTAAGAACGGAGACGAGACATCGGGCTGTGACTTCAACTCTTTATTTAACAAGAAAGACTGGAGCAAAAACCCTGGGCAGCAGTAGCTCTTTTATAGAGCTTGCTGCCATTAAACAACCAATGAACTGAGTCTATCACTTTCACAAGCATCCAATCTGGGGCTTCCGTTAACAGCCAATCAGACTGGCCAAGCCTGACCAATCACGACTCGCTATTCACAGGGCAATAAGAATTGCAGGATTACAAGCCTGTTGTAAGATGAAGCTGGTTGTATCGCTGCGATGGCTTAATCCATAACACCCCTCTGAATTGGAGTCTGTTGCACTTAAAAGCACCTCTATGTGTGACTATTGTCTGGGCTTCTGCAGCTGCTGCGTCCACAGGGAGTTGCTGGTACGCCTGAGCTAAGTCCAGTTTCGCAAATATTTTTCCGCCACCCAGGGAATGAAGAAGGTGTTGAACCACAGGTACTGGATAAGCACTCTGTTGAAGAGCATGATTTAGGGTGGCCTGATAGTACCTGCAAATTCTTAATGAACCATCTGGCTTCATCGGTGTTACTATTGGGGTTTCCCAATGGGCGTGGTCAATCGGTTCCAGTATGCCCTGGGCTATCAGTTTATCTAGCTGCTCGTCGATTTTAGGTTTTAAGGCAAAAGGTACTCGACGGGGTTTAAGCCAAATGGGAGAAACGTCAGGGTTGAGATTAAACGATATAGGGGTCCCCTTATACTTGACTAATGTTCCTGTGAACACATCCTGGAATTCCTGGATGAGGGCCTCTTCCCAGTCATCATTTCTAGTATGGTGTATGCTGGCTAGTTCAATTCCGAGTGGGCCGAACCACTGTAGTCCTAACAAGCTGGGTCAGTCACGATCGACAACAGTTAGGGGAAGCGTTGCTGTGCAGTCCTTGAATGATACTTGCATGTTGCTGCAACCGACAACTGGGATTCTGTTTCCCTGATAGTCTTTCAGGATGATTCGCTGCATGCTGAGGTCCTGGCGGGAGATGGCAGGTATCAATTTCTTGAGGGTTTTCCATGATGCCATCGACAGGGATGACCCCGAATCGACTTCCATCACACATGGTCGATTTTCAATAGTGACCTTCATTCGTATTTTCTTTGCATCAAGCGACAAAGCGTGGCCGATGATAATGGTTTGGTGGGCCTCTTCTTGTCTCGTTGAAAAGGCAGGTGCTTGGTTTCTGTAGTAGTAGTGGTTATTCCATTGGTGGTTCAGACGGTCCCGGTTTTCAGGAGGTTTGCTTATCTCTTGACGGTTTTCAGGAGGTTTGCTTATCTCTTTCAGCTGGGACTGGATTCTCGTCTGCTTCTGCAGACCTTCGCGATGTGGCCTTTATTTCCGCAGTTACGGCAGAGTGCGTCGAGGAATTTGCAGTCTGATCACTGGTGGTTTGCCCCACAACCCGCACATTGGCACGGACTTCGCTGGTTCCTTTGCTCTCGTTCCGAGCGGAGCCAGTTGACCTCCTCTTCATCACTGTCTGAGGATGACTCAAGGTCTTCGTGGTGGGTAGCGGTAGCATGCTTCTCAGTGGCAAGTGGTGGCTCATCGGCAAGTTGGCGAAGCGGTGCATACGCTCAGCGCATTCGAGTGGCTGAGTTCCTGGTTGCCTCTGCTGCAGTAGCATCAGCGATGATATCTGCAATGCTGATGTCACCTTTCGCCATCAGCTTACTCTGCACGTGTGGTGCATTTAATCCCAGAACTATTCGGTCTCTTAGGGCTTCCTCTAAGTTTGCAAAACCACAAAGGCCTCCTAGGTTCCGGAGGTCAGCTACGAAATTACCAATGCTCTCATCCTTTCGTTGGTCCCTCTGGTAAAATTCATATCTTCGTATCAGTGTAGGTACGGCCGGTGCATAATGGGCCCCGAGGATTGGAGCGAGGGTGTCCCAATCCATGGTCTTCACTTCTGCCGGTTTTGCTAGTGCTTTAGGCATCTTGAAAATGGCGGGGCCGCAATGAGTCAGGAATACTGCCCATTTCTTGCTAGCCGTGGCATCTTTTAAATTCTTGGTCTCCAGGAACATCTGGAAACGGTCTATATACGAGTCCCAGTCGTCGGTTGCTGGGTCGAATGGAGTGGGTGGTATGGCGCCGCTAGTCATCTTGCCGTCTGTTTCGTGTGCTCTTTCGCCAAGTGTTCTTTCTTTGTCCGAGATGTCCTAGTCAGCTCTATCCCGTATCCCACCTTCGTCGCCAGTGTTAGGTCCTGGGCATGGGCATAAGAACGGAGATGAGACATTGGACTGTGACTTCAACTCTTTATTTAACAAGAAAGACTGGAGCAAAAACCCTGGGCAGCAGTAGATCTTTTATAGAGCTTTCTTCCGTTAAACAACCAATGAACTGAGTCTATCACTTTCACAAGCGTCCAATCAGGGGCTTCGGTTAACAGCTAATCAGACTGGCCAAGCCTGACTAATCGCGACTCGCTATTCACGGGACAATAAGAATTGCAGGATTACAAGCCTGTTGTAAGATGAAGCTGGTTGTATCGCTGCGATGGTTTAATCCATAACAGAATCCAAGAGCAATATACAACCTAGGATGGTTGATAATTTCATAATTTTTAAGAATTTCATGGTCTTTTTACTTGTAAACTGCTAAGAGTCACTTAGCTTTATCTATTCAATAAATAGATAAAATTCAGTACAATATTTGTACTTTAAAAGCCAGAGTTCTTTCAAGAATTCTAACAGAATAACACAGTTGAAAGGGATTTGGAGATCTTTCAGTCCCATCCCTTGCTCAAACAGGACACTCTATACCCATGTTGGGGAACCTATAGCACGTGTGTCGGAAGTGGCATGCAGAGCCTTCTCTGTGGGCATGCGAGCTGTTGCCCCAGCTCAGTTCTGCCGCACATGCGCACATACAGGGGTGTGATTCAAATTTTTTAACAACTGGTTCTATGGGCGTGGCTTAGTTGGTGGGCGTGGCTTGGTGGTCATGTTATTGGCTGGGTAAAGGTGATGTGAAAAGCTTCCCAGTCGCAATGATTTTAAAGCTGTTCTGAGTCTGTTAAATAAGATTATTCTATAGGTAAATCCAAGCAAAAGTATTTACAGTTTCCTTTTTCATTAAAACTTATTTTAAAATGGTCAGCAGTCTAGCCCTATTTCAGAAAATGCAGGAATTTTAGTATCATAATAAGTCTTTGTCATTGCCAACCTTAATTACAATTCATAAAACATCAGATTCACTGTAATATTTATGACAACAGCTCCTGCTTTCTGTTAAAATATTTAATATTTTTCCTAAAAATAATAACCGGTGACTATAGAGTTGAGTAATAACCATTGGCTACATAAAAACTTCAGACTCCTTCAGTCTAGATATGTATTTAAAAATTTTCATCACCACTTGTGACAGGATTGGATAATTGGATGTTCAGAAATTAATTGTGTAGGATAGTTGTGTGTCATGCCTTTAAATAGGCAATTAATAATTCAGAACATGTGCACTGTATCTTATCGGCTGTGCAAACGATAGACACTTGCTTATAGAAGTGTCTTAGTTTGAAAAATTAATTTAAACTTGCCGATTGTTACTTTTAACCGATTGTTACTTTGCCGATTGTTACTTGCACATATGGAATATGAAGGCAATATGCATTCATGCAATGTGTTTGCCAAGATGACTATGTTTCCAAATCAGATTTTGTCCAAATAAGCAATACCTTTTAAAAGTTGACTTATTTTTTAATCATCCCACATAGTACATCTTTCCCGTTTTCTAAACACTGTCCTTCCAGAGCAAGCTTCTGAAATCTTCCTAATTTTGCAGCATTTTTAACAAGCAAACTTTCCAGTTTTCCAAATTTCGTTTAGCCTGGAAATTCTGCAAGTTGCAGTTTTAACTCACCTGTTAAACTTGCATATACTAGTTTGTATATTTATTTAGAATATTTTGTGGTGCACATCTTCTTAATGGTTCAGAACAGTTTACAGTAATATAATTAAAACAAAGATTAAAATACTGTTAAAACCTTCTATATTTTAAAACAATTAAAATGTTAAACCAGTTAAATAAAACAATTGAAATGGTTAATAAGTCCGAGTAAACATGCTTATTTTAAGATCTCTCCTCAACCTAAAATAAAAGAAGGGACATGCATCATGTATGTGTAGGATTTATATGACCAGTCATCTCAGTGTATTGAATCTGGAAGACTCAAAATTCATAATGCATAAAATAACATAGTGCAAATAAACAATAATGCAATGCAACCGAGCCTGCTAATAAGCATCTCACATCTCACCACAATATATATCATGGTCAACATGCATTCTGACTGAGGGGAAACCTTTCCAGAAGAACAACCATGTCATAGTCATCTAAATTTCAGGGAGGGTGTTGTTCTATAGATAAGCACTGAGGCAGAAAGGATACATTTCATGGGTTTCATTTATATGCCATTGTTTCACAGAAGGAACCAGAAGCATATTCACCTTGTCAAATCTGGTTGGACAGGAAGATAAAATTGTAAATAAGCAATTCTGCAGATAACCTTGCCTTGCCTTGTACCATATAGGGCTCAATAAGTGATCATCAGTACCTTTATTTGCATCCAAAAAGCTACTACTACATCGTGCAGTTCATAAAACAGAGGCATTATATGGATGCCCCAACTACTCATATTATAGTATTCTGGATTAGTTACAGGTTCCAAATGTTCTTCAAGGACAGCTCCATGTAGAGTGCATTGCAACAGTCCAAATATGTCACTACTAAGATATGAGTGACTAAGCAAGCTCCAGTCTATATCAAGATTGCATTTTTTCCCACATGTGGTCCACCATATAGAAATCAGAGTTAACCATTCATACCAAACATACACATTGCAGAACATATAACAGTTACCACATTAATAATATAAATAACATGCAGGCTGTGCTGAAATAGGGAGTCCTATAAGCAGCTGGGTCCTATGTCACACAAGGATTTGTACAATTTTGTAAGTAAGTTAAATTGATCTCTGAAGGCAACCAGTGAACCAGTGAAATTATTGAATATTGGGGAATTATATGAGACTTGGCTCATTCTGGGTCAGCTTCAGTTTTGAGCCATTTTCAGGGCCCAATGTACAAAGAATGGATTATAGTCATCCAGTTTGAGGACTCAAGTGCAGGAGTCACCAAAGCCAAATATGTTTTCTTCAGATAGGATGTAGTTGGTTATCCAATGTTAAAACTGGGTCCAGGAAATCATCACAGCTAGGAACACAGTTTTTAAAGAGGACTGTAACTTCATACAGAGTAGGCATTTCACCCAAATCCTGAGACCAGTCCTCAGAATCCCTTTTCTCTGCATTAAGTTTTAGATTGTTTTCCCACAAGTTGAGACATTCAGAAGCCTGTTTACCGCTAGTTCAAAATCAGAGAATGATCCTTCCCAATGGTTTCAGGTAGACTTCAAGCAACATGAACAACAAGATAGAAACTTAAAGGGCCCTACAGGATTATTCCAGGAAAATCAAGAGAAGTCAAAGACAGAAAGGTAATGGCTACAAATGGCTATTTTCATTTCCCAATTCCAGCAACTACGTCAACAAGATATGTTGCACAATATCAAATGCTACCAAAAGCTTCATATACAGAGGCTAACTGTAAAGCCCACTCCTCCCTCCCTCCAAGAAGGGATCAAGATAATCTTTCATTTAAACTCTAGAAGCTGCAGTACCACTGCCTTCTCAACCAGTTGGCCAAATATGAAATATCAGATTCTTTCTCACTGTTGTTAAAATCAGAGCAGTTCAAAAATGTTTCTTCAACAAAACCTTTCCTCCCACCTCCCTTAAGGGAGTGATGAACTATACCTGTACAAAAAAATATATCAATGATCTCAGTGAACACCGGTTAAATGAATTCTTTTGAGGCCTCTATAAGCCAAGCTACAAACATTTCCAAGAATCTAATATTACTGGAAAGCTGTTCAAAAGTATTAGCAACAGTAACATGGAAAGCCAATTTTGATTCATACGGAATTCCACTTCCACAGTGAAGTTCCAGGAATATTTACAATGCAACCCTTATGCTTTAATGTTTTCAAGAATAATATTGAATCTAATCTTCTGCAATATATTGGTAATTCTCAAGATATAAGTGGAAGCATTTGTGGGAGCCTACTGTGGCCTTTCATGTGGCCTATAATTGGTATTCTCTGCAAATGCTAGTAAGAAAGCAGTCCACTAGTTAACACTGTAAAACTTCACAAAGCAGTCTCTTGTCCTTGGGCAATTATTTTAAAAGATTAACTGCAGCTGAAGTTCCTGAAATATTGACTGATTAATTATTTGTGAGTTGAGGAGGTAATGAACTTGACAAATTTGTATGCACTGGACAAGCATGCCAGAAACAGTGTCGGGACTCATTTATTGACCTGGACTCATTAACTCTGTTTGGCTAGGCAGAGAATCTAACATACCACTTGAACACATAGCACAGCACAACAAGAAAAGCAATTGGAACATTTTTAAAAAATAAAAAAGCATAGCATGTTTGAAATGAAAGCTGCAGCTCCTGTTTCAGGTAGTGGAAACATGTTTCGTTGGATAAAGATATGCTATGCAAGATAGGCAATGCATCAAATTCCCTCCAATGTTAAAGCAAAATTTTGTTACAATAGTTGAACTTGAGTATTTCTACTGTTTTGTAGCCACCCCTTCCTCCAATTTAAGATGATGGGAAATGAATTACATATCTGTGTGTTTTTTTAAAGGAAAAACATTTGAAAAAGCCATTACGAGTAATATTGATCAAAGCCTACACAAGGAGACTGTTATGAACTAATAAAACACTTAAATAAAGTTTATCAAAAGCTTTAGAAAATAGCAGGGTTCTAGCCCTGCACTTCTGATTGGCTGATAATAGCGATATCGGATTGGTCCTTTCAGGAGAATCTGACTGGCTGTTAATGAGCCACTCTCTTTGGTTAAGTGGGTTAACACTCCAAGTTTCCTATTGGTTACTAGAGCAGCAGCTTGCCTATAAAAAGGCTGCTGTTGCCCTAGTGTTTCGCTCTGTTCAGAATGTTTAATAAAGAGGTTGAAGTTCACTTTTCACCGTCTCGTCTCCGTTCCGTGTGCCCATGCGCAAAACTTAACACTGGTGACGAGGATGGGATACGGAGACGTCAGAGCTGACTGAACACTAAAGAGCACGGAAAAGAGCACGTGGCTGAAGGCGCATCAATGGCAGAAACCATGACTGGAGGCACCATACCACCCGCTCCATTCGACCCAGCACAAGAAGACTGGGACTCATAAATGGACCGGTTCCAGATGTTTCTGGAGGCCAACAACTTGAAGGATGCCACTACTGGGAAAAAGAGAGCGATATTCCTGACTCACTGCAGACCTGCCATTTTTAAGATGGCTAAGGCACTGGCAAAACTGGCTGAGGTGAAATCCAAGGACTGGGACGTCCTCGAGCCCCTCCTACAGGCCCACTATGCACCTACCATACCAACGCTTGTCCGAAGACATGAATTTTACCAGAGAGACCAGTGGAAAGGAGAAAGCATGGCAGATTTCATCGCGGATCTCTGGAACCTGGGAGGCCTCTCTGGGGTCGCCGACCTTGAAGAAGCTCTAAGAGACTGAAATGTTCTGGGTTTAGATGCACTTCACGTGCAAAGTAAGCTGAAGGCAAAAGGTGACATCAGCCTTGAAGATACCATCACTGACGCTACTGCAGCAGAAGCAACCAGGAAGTCGGCTGCCCGAATGCACTGCACCAATGGCCCGCTCCACCAACTTGCTGGCGAAACCTCACCTTGCCTTGAGGTACATGCAATGGTAACCCACCACGAGGACCACGAATCGTCATCAGAAAGTGATGAGGAAGAAGTCAACCAGCTCCGGTCTGAACGAGACCAACTCCACCAGCGTAACCAGAGACTGCAGTACCAATGCGTAGGTTGTGGGGCAAACCACCCACGATCAGACTGCAAATTCTTCGACGCGCTCTGCCATATTTGTGGGAAGAGAGGCCACATTGGAAAGGTCTGTCAAAGCAAGCTAAGATCCAGCCCACTTCAGAGGGGGACCAACTACCGCCAACCCACAGAAAGTCCTCATGTGAATCAGGAACATTCAAACCACCAATGGAACAACCACTCCTACAGAAATAAACCACTAGCCCATTCAACGAAACGAGAAGAGGCACACCAAACCATCACGATTGGTCATGCCTCATCATTAGATGCAAAGAAGATCCGAGTGAAGGTCACCATCGAAAACCAGCCCTGCGTGATGGAAGTCGATTCAGGATCATCCCTCTCGATGGTTTCCTGGAAGACCCTTAAACAATTGATCCCTGCCGTCCGGCGGCAAGACCTCAGAACCCAAAGAATCATTCTCAAGGACTATCAAGGAAACCGAATTCCGGTTGTTGGATCCAGCCTAGTCCAGGTCTCATTCAAAAATTGTACTGCATCTTTACCATTGACCGTCATCGACCGTGATCGGCCTAGCTTGTTAGGCCTTTAATGGTTTGCTCCACTTGGGATTGAGGTAGCCGGCATTTACCAAACCAGCAGTGATGACTGGGAGGAGGCCCTCGTTTAGGAATTCCAGGACGTCTTTGCAGATAAACTAGGCAAGTACAAGGAGACCCTGATGTCATTTAACCTTAATCCTGAAGTAGCCCCCATACGCCTTAAGCCTCATCGAGTCCCTTTTGCCCTTAAACCAAAGATTGATGAGCAGCTTGATAAATTAATAGCCCAGGGTGTTTTAGAACCAACCGACCATGCTCCTTGGGAAACCCCAATCGTAACACCCATCAAACCGGATGGATCGTTAAGGATTTGTGGGGACTACCATGCCACCCTGAATCACGCCCTTCAACAGAATGCTTACCCAGTGCCAGTGGTACAGCACCTCCTCCATTCCCTGGGGGGCAGAAAAGTTTTCTCTAAATTGGATTTAGCACAGGCGTACCAACAACTGCCTATAGATTAAAAAACAGCAGAGGCGCAAACAATTGTTACGCACCGAGGCACCTTTAAGTGCAACCGACTCCAATTTGGAGTTAGCATGGCCCCAGGGATCTCTCAGAGCTTGATGGAGAGACTATTACAGTGTATAAAAGGGGCCGTACCATACTTTGATGACGTTTTAATTGCTGCCCCAAATAGAGAAATACTAAAGGAGCATCTTAGACTGATTCTCCAGAGATTTAAAGACTCTGGCCTTAAAGTTAAAAAAAATAAATGTCAACTGTGTACAGATAAAGTAGAATTCCTGGGGTACCTAATCTATAAACAAGGCATTCACCCCACCAGTAGCAAGTTAAGAGCAATCAAGAACGCCCCAAGACCCAGAAACAAGACTGATCTCCAAGCTTTCCTGGGGCTTATTAATTTTTACAACATCTTCCTGCACCACAAAGCGACCGTAGCCGAGCCCCTACATCGGCTTCTCGACAAAAAAGCAACCTGGGTTTGGGGGCACCGAGAGGAGCACGCATGCCAACAAGTGAAAAACCTATTAACTTCAGATGCTGTTTCAATGCAGTATAACGAGACTTTGCCCTTAACAATCACATGTGACGCGTCACCATTTGGAGTAGGAGCCATTTTGAGCCATGTGTTACCAAACGGTAGTGAAGCCCCTATTGCCTATTTTTCAAGAACTCTATCAAAGACTGAACGTAACTGTAGTCAAATCGATAAAGAGGCTCTTGCTGTTGTATCTGCTGTTAAACGGTTTCATGAATATGTTTATGGATGAGTTTTTACTATTGTTACCAACCACAAACCTTTGCTAGGGATTATAGCGGGAGACCAGCCAACCCCCTGTATATTATCAACTAGAATGACTCACTGGTCGGAGTTTTTGGCTGCATACAATTATAAGCTTCAGCACTGCCCGGGGAAAGCCATTCCCCATGCGGACGCATTGAGCCGTGCACCACTTCCGGAAACCGTCGATGACCCAGCTCCAACCCTTACAATGCTCCAGATTGAAACGCTGCATTCACCGCCGCTGACCGCTAGAGATATTGTGATCGAAACAAAACGTGATCCTATCTTAAAGCGGGTTCTTAGCTGGGTCGAATGAGAATGGCCAGTTGATCAAACCCCTGACAACTTCATTCCCTTCAAGAATCGACAAACGGAACTTTTTTCGCAAAAGGGCTGCATCCTGTGGGGGGATAGAGTCATTGTCCCAGAGCGGTTACAACGAGCGGTACTAGAGACACTGCATGAGGGCCACCCCGGCATCGTGCATATGAAAGCACTCGCATGAAGCTCCACGTGGTGGCTGGGCATCGACAAACAAATTGAAGCCTGGGTAAAGACTTATTATAAGTGCCAGGAGGTTAGCAATGCCCCACCAAAGGCAACTCCGACAGAATGGGAAACACCTCGGGGACTGTGGTCCCGCATTCATATTGACTTTGAGGGACCTACTAAGGGACATACGTTCCTATTAACAGTGGATGCTACTCAAACTGGCTCGGGATCCACGAAATGAAAAGTACTACAACCAAGTCCGTCATCCGGAAGTTGAACAGATTATTCGCGACGCATGGACTGCCAGACGTTCTGGTATCCGACAACGGACCCCAGTTTAGCATGCTTCCTTTTGAACAATACTTAGCGGACCACGGTATTCGCCATGCACTAACTTCACCAGTGCACCCTGCAGCTAACGGAAGAGCCGAGCACATGGTACAGTTTGTTAAAAAAAACCTCTACAAGATGGACTATGGGGACATTGAAGATAAGATAAATAGAATACTCTTTCTCCTACACATCACTCTGCACAGCATCACCAACAAGACTCCAGCGGAACTATTGATGGGACGCAAACTCCGCTCCCACCTCGACCGGCTTCACCCATCTTACGAGCCAGAGAAACCCTGTGGATCTAGCGGAAAATGCCACAAGTTCAAGATAGGTGACTTAGTTTTTGCCAGAAACGTTTCTGGTGAACCGTTGTGGATCGAGGCCACTGTTATTCAAGCCACTGGACCCAGGTCATACCAGGTGAAAACCTGCGACAGAAAAATATGGAAACACCATATTGATCAGCTTCCGCAACTCCAGTAACTCCCAAAGTGAGGGGGGAGGGGATGTCGAAGAAACCGAATTTGAGATGGCAGAAAGCAGGAATGAAAGAAGGCAGCCATGGGGTGTAACAAGTGAAGAAGGATCAGGGATGGGTGTGGCCTCACCACAGAGGAACAATCCAACAGAGGCAAGCCTGCAAGGACCAGAGGACAATGACGAGAACATTAGCGACACCGAGTCTTCCAACGAGGAACCACCGGCACCCGACTTGCCCAAAAATGGCCCACCAAAACAGGCTTGCGGACAAGAACCAGTGGGACAGCGTAAATCCAATAGACAGTTAAAGCAACCTTCATACCTCAGAGATTATGTCACCGCACTCCCCAAACGGAACCCAGGGGGAAGGGGTATTATGAACTAATAAAACACTTTAATAAAGTTTATCAAAAGCTTTAGAAAATAGCAGGGTTCTAGCCCTGCACTTCTGATTGGCCGATAATAGCGATATCGGATAGGTCCTTTCAGGAGAATCTGATTGGCTGTTAACGAGCCACTCTCATTGGTTAAGTGGGTTAACAATCCATGTTTCCTATTGGTTACTAGAGCAGCAGCTTGCCTATAAAAGGGCTGTTGTAGGGTTTTGCTCTGTTCAGAATGTTTAATAAAGAGGTTGAAGTTCACTTTTCACCGTCTCGTCTCCGTTCCTTGCGCCCATGCGCAGAACTTAACAGAGACACTATGCTGCCTACTTCAGTATAATTTCTTTTTCTTGGCATCCAACATTTACTGAAATTTAAGGGAAATTATTACCCTTATTTTAGCATTCTTTAAAAAGAAAACGAAATTGTAGAATATAAACAAGGAATATAAATCCATTCAAGAACTGCCTCTCCAAAGTTTTCCAGATTAGAAATGATGGGCAGCCAAGAAAAGTACAATTGAAAAAAGAAAAAGAAATTCTAAAGCATTCTGAAAAAGTAGTAATAAAATAGCCTTTTTCTCCAGAGGGAAACCATTTTCGGAAGGAGAAAATTGGAAAACTGGAAGACAGATTTCAGTATGCTATGATTACCAAATGTCATTGTCATTAGTACCAAAATATACCTCCTGGGACAAAAGAAATATTGCAAACAATAACAAGATAAGAAAGGAGAGAGAAGGACCTTCACTGCAGCAGTAGAAGAACAAATAATTGTATTGTGAATGAACACAAGGATGGAAGAATCCTGCTAGCCACAAAGATTAGAGAGCTAACTGGAAACAGTGAATCAAATTTTTGACTTATCTCAAGCTACACAACACTGGACTAAATGTATTATTTCTCATCTTGAACTTTCATCTCCTAGCCCTTATTCTGTCCCATGCCAAACAGATTTTCATTTTCCCCCCTTTAGGCTCTCGGTTTGTTTTTGAACTCCCATCATCAAAAATCAGAAAGCTGAAATTGCTACAGAAATGATACATGGTTCTATCTGGACTCCATCCAGAAAAGCAAATAAAGTTTGTCCCCAGGGAAGAAGGCAGTGGGATTGTCCAGATAACTCCCTTAGTCAGCTTTACAGCAATAAATACACCTCCCCTCTCCCCAGCAAAGAAAGAACTGGATGCTGTTTCTAATGTGATGCCACATCCATGAATCTTAAACAATGGGAAAAACTGCAAGCAAAAATGGAATTGAAAATGATCTGTTTTGGTCTGCTGCCTTGAAAATGGTTTCCCTGATGAAACTCACAAGTCGACGAGAGAACAGAGACACAGATGGATGAGCAAGGGATACGATAAACCTGCTGCATGAGTTTATAGTTAATTGCCCATCATTCCTTTTTTGTCTTCCCATAAAACTTTTCACACCCACCTTGCAAAGTAAAGGTAACACAGGTGTCATAAACCATTTCTCTCCTATGCTTGCTTTCCTCATTGTTCAATTGGTCTTTGTCTTAAGGTGCCAGGGAGACAAGATGAATTACTCAGCTGCCTTGGAGATGAGGGTTTTTGTTTTGTTTTTTGGCATCTTCCTTCCAATCACAGGCCTAGCCCCCTAATGAGGGAAAGCATCCTTCAGAGTCGTTTGCATACTAATATCATCTCTTTTTAAAGAACTCCCCCTCGCCCCATTTTGCACCTGAGAAATAAAGTGAGTTTCTGCTGGCTGTGAGCTAAATAGATACATTGTTTAATTTACACAATGCTAAGCCATAATTCACTGTTTAGACACATGTGCCCTGGGTTTATATGCTTTCTCTCCACTCCTCCCTCATGATTGTACAGAAAACTTTGGCTTCCATTTTCAGTACCCAGCAAATATGTACAATGTCTTCTCTAGCGTCCCACACTTCCATTAAAGCCCATGAGAAAATAACACAAGGGAATTGTCAGGCTGTGCTCCCTTTAGATCCCAAGAAAGAAATACTCAGACTCCATGGTGTAGAGCAAAGTTATCCTTTTACTGGAAAATAAAGTGGAAGCTACAAATCAATTCCGAAACTGAGAAATTGGCGGGTAGAATCCACATACAAAGAATTAGGTTTGTTCCCACCCCCCAAAGTTCAAATTATTCTTCCAATTAAAACTTCTGAATAAGCTCATGTGATCATCTCCAGATGGTGATGAAGTGTCTTGTCAAATGACCTTGACATATTTTGATAAAAGTTCACAGTTGCGCAAAAGAGGACAGAGAATAGCCAAGAAACGGAAAGTTAAAGAAAAGAATCCCCCCTCCCCTTGCTAGCCCAGCAAGGAATGCAAACACCTCTAGTCTTCTTCCTTAGCAAAATCCCCCCTCCCACCATTGTCATGACAGCCCAGAGAAATAATGAAATAATAGCAGAAAAGCAACAGAGGAAGGTATCTTGAAGGCTGACATTCGGACCCCCTAGAAAAAGGACATAAGTCCCTAAAAGAAAACAACATAATTACATGTTAACATTGTTATACATTTTCATGGTTTATCAGGATATTTGGCATAAAACTTCTTTAATAGTTCAGGAGCTCTAAGGTCCTTTTCATTTACCCACTCAGAATGGGACGGAGGAAAATGTTTCCAGGCTACCAGGTATTGGGTATGACCCCTCCACTTTCTAGAGTTTAAAATTTCTTTAATTTCGAAATGCTGTTCACCCTCAATTAACAATGGTACGGGGGGATCAGACTGGGTCAGTCTCAAGGTACAGGTACATTCTGGTTTCAACAAACTAACGTGGAAAACTGGATGAATACGACGAAGAGTCTTTGGTAAAATGAGTTGAACAGTCACAGGATTTATAATCCTCTCAATGGGGAAAAGTCCTACATACTTAGGACCCAGCTTCTTTGATTTTTGAATAGTCTGCAAGTACTTGGTCGAGAGAAATACTTTATCGCCCACTTGATATGACATCTGTGGAGCTCGCTTTCTGTCTGCAAATTTCTTATGAGATTTGTGCGCCTCGTCCAAAGCTTTTCGGACGACCGGCCAATTAAGTTGAAGCTGAGATATCCAATCACTCAGTGACTGGACAGTTGGGTTTTCACCAAGCAGTTCAGGTATGGGTACAAAATCTTGCCCCGTTGCTATTTTGGAAGGAGTAAATCCCATACTACTGTGAACAGAGTTATTATATGCTACCTCTGCAAAAGGTGGTAGATCCACCCAGTTATCTTGCTGATAATTTATGTAACATCGGAGGTATTGTTCTAGCACCCCATTAGTTCTCTCGCAGGCTCCATTCATTTGGGGTTGGTGGGCGGAGCTTAAGCTTTGGGTGGAGCCTATTAACTTCAAAAATTCCCTCCAGAAATTTGAGGTAAATTGGACTCCCCGATCAGAAACTACATGTTCAGGTACACCATGCAATCTGTAGACATGAAGAATGAATAGTCTGGCCAGCGACCTCGCCGAAGGGATCTTTGAGCACGGGATGAAATGGGCTTGTTTGGAGAACAAGTCAGTCACCACCCAAATGACTGTGTGTCCACTGCTCTTGGGTAGATCTACTATAAAGTCCATGGAAATTTCCTTCCAAGGAGCAGTTAGGCTGGCCACATTTTGCAACAGTCCTGGTGGCTTCCCAGGAGGTCTTTTTGCTGAGGCGCAAATCGGACAACTCGCCACATAAGTCTCAATGTCCCTTTTCAACGAAGGCCACCAAAACTGCCGTTTCCCCAAATGTAAGGTCTTCACAAACCCAAAATGACCAGCCACTTTGGAATCATGAGTTTGTTGCAATACGTGGCTTCTCAGGTTCTGAGATACATACAATTTCACCCCCATCCAGGCTAGGCCATCCCGAACAGTGCAGTTGTTCGCATTTGCCAGAAACCACTCATCCGTTTTCAAAGCCTCCTTAAACTGTTCCATCACTTCTTTATGGATACTGTTGTATTGAGGCATTCTAGACAAAATTCTTTCCCCCTGGTATATATTTCAAGGAGAAATTGAATCGCTTGAAAAACTGAGCCCACCTAACTTGTTTAGGGGATAACTTCCGAGGGGTTTTTAAAGCTTCTAGATTCTTATGATCAGTCCACACTTCAAATGGGTGTTTTGCTCCTTCTAAAAAATGCCTCCAAGCTAGTAAGGCCCAACGGACTGCAAACGCTTCTTTCTCCCAACCGTCCATCTCCTTTCAGTCTCAGTGAATTTACGAGAAGTGTAAGCGCATGGTTGTAGTGTCCCCTTCTTGTTTAATTGGAGTAAGACTGCCCCCACTGCTACATCGCTTGCATCAGCTTGGATCACGAAAGGGGCGTCCATGTCTGGGTGTTTCAGTATTGGTTCTGCAGCAAAAAGTCTCTTAAGTTTTTCAAATGCAGCTTGGCACTCCATGGTCCAATTCAATGGTTGACTGGGCTTTGGTTTCAGTTCCCCCTTTGTTTTCAGGAGGTTGGTGATGGGCATGGTTATTTTTGCAAAAGACGGGATGAATTGGCGATAAAAGTTGGCAAATCCCAGAAAACTTTGAAGCTGTTTACGAGTTTTCGGTGGGGCCCAGTCCAAAACGGCTCGCACCTTTTCTGGGTCCATTTCAATGCCTTCGGGGGAGATATGATATCCCAAGTAGTCGATTTTTTCTTGATGGAACTCACATTTGGATAGTTTGGCGTACAATTTGGCGGCCCTCAGCTTGTGCAACACAGAGCGTACCAGCTTCACATGTTCATCTCTAGTCTCCGTGTAGATAAGAATATCATCAAGGTAAACCAGAACCCCTTTGTATAAATGTTCGTGAAGCACTTGATTGATCAGTTGCATGAAAACAGCAGGAGCCCCCTGTAAGCCAAAAGGGAGAACATTGAACTGGAAACAACCCATTGGGCAGTTGAACGCAGTCTTCCACTCGTCTCCCTCCTTTATCCGGATTCGGTAGTATGCCTCCCTCAAGTCCAGCTTTGTGAAAATCTTCCCCTTTGCCAGGTGGGCTAACATGTCCTTCATCAGAGGGAGGGGGTACATGTTCTCTACAGATACTGCGTTCAGGTTTCTATAGTCCACTACCAGACGTTTGGAGCCATCTTTCTTCTCGCGGAACATCACAGGGGCTGCCACTCGAGGTCTGGCAGGCGTGATGAAACCCCGTTGCAAGTTCTTGTCGATAAATGCCCTCAATTCCTCCAACTCCCCCGGTGTCATCGGATACATCTTCGGTTTTGGGAGCGTCACCCCCGGCAGGAATTCAATGCTACAATCGGTCGACCGATGTGGAGGGAGCTCGTCGGAAGCCTCTTCACTAAACACCTCTCTTATGTCCCAATACTCCTTCAGAATTTTCTCCTCTCCTTCCACGTGTTCGGCACCTATAGAAGCTATCTCGGCGTGTACCTGGGACTCCGGATGGGATTTCTCCTCCCCTTCCAGATAGGGTTGCTCCTCCCCTTCCAGTGGCCGATCGGTGCGGATGCGTATCCACCCCTCTCTCCAGTTCACATGGGGATTCCACTTCCGAAGCCATGGTAGTCCCAATATTAGAGGCTGTTCCATCCCAGGGGCCACAATAAAACACAGGGTCTCATGGTGGTTTCCCATGGTCATCTCTAGAGGTTCTGTTATAAAACATGCGGGGTAACCTCCCGCCACTGTCCCATCCAGTTGTCAAAAAGATATGGGCATTTTTAAAGTTCTCAGTCCGATGCCCATCCCCTTAACCACTTTCATGTTAATTACACATCTCGTGCACCCCGAGTCCAGTAAGGCCAACATCACTCCCTCAGTCCCAGAGGTGGGCCGCCTTAACTTTATTGGGATGGTCATGGGCCCTTGGTTAGGACTTACCAGGACGTCATCTTCCGAATCTGTCTCGTTCTTGTCGAGTGGGGTTGGAGGTCCCAGCTCCTCTCCCGCCGAAAGGGCGACCTCTACAACCTCTCTTGTCTTCAGCCTGGTCTCGCAGGGCTTGGTTGAGGGGTTTTTTGGCTTCCTCCCGGGGTCCCGCGCTTTCAGTGGGTTCACCTTTACCCGACAATCCGCCATCCGGTGGCCCTCCTTTCCACAATGGAAACATGCTGTGGTCTTGGCTCTTGCCGCCATCCCTCTCGGTTGGGGGGCTGAGGTCTCTCAGAGACGTGGGGGGAGCGGTTTTCTCCAGGCGGGACCTCCCCTGCGTCTGTTTCTGGCTAGATCAATGTTCACCTCTTCCGCCAGCAAGTACCATGACTGTAACTCACGTGGATCCCTTCTGGAGATGCACGTGTGGTATACATCTTCATTTAAGCCATCTTTGTAGGCTTCCACCAGGGCCTCCTGGGACCAACCTCAGATGTGGTATGCCAGCTGCCTGAATTCTTGGGTGTAGTCTGCCACCGATCTCCCCCCTTGGACTAGGGTCTTCATTCTGATTCTGACCTTTCTCTCTGCCAGAGGGTCCTCAAACCTCCTCCTCAATACAGTCATGAAAACATCGAGGGTTTGCAGTTGGGGGGAGTTATCATTGTACAAAGTCACCGCCCAGTCTGCTGCCATCCCTTCCAGGGTTCTGGTAACGCATCTCACTTTGGCTGCTTCAGAGGTGAACTCCCGCTCAAATTCTGCCATATAACTCCCAACTTGTACCAGGAAAAATCTCAAATCTCTGGGATTTCCTCCAAACTTCACATCTAGGGGGGGCAGGTGGCATCTTCCAGGAACCACCCCTATTGCTGGGGCTCCCTGGGCGGCAGCAGGCGGCTGTGCTGGTGGAGGCTGGGCAAGGGGGGTAGAGATAGCTTGGCTCCCCCAGGCTGATCTCGCTCCCTCTTCCCGCTCATACCTTTGAGCCATGCCGGGCTCCTCAGGAACATCCATAGAGAATTTCCCAGCTTGATCCAGTTTGCATTCCATCTCCTCCCCCTCCTGCCATAGCCGTTCCCTCGCACCTTTTCTTCTTACAGTGATTCTGGGAGGAGGGGGGTCTTCAGGGTCTCTCCAACCAACCCCCAACGACCATCTGGGCATCTCGGCTGGGGTTTCTTCCAGAGTCAAGTCGGCCAGCAGGTCAGTCACCGACGTCTCCGGTAGCAGCATCGGCTGCCCCCCCGCAGCTCCCTGATCCTCTTCATCGCTGGTTGGAGACGACATGAGATAAAACCCCCTCGGAAGAAAAGTTGCTGTTTTCTCCAGGTGGGTTGATTTCTGAGTTTCGGAATAATGTCAGGCTGTGCTCCCTTTAGATCCCAAGAAAGAAATACTCAGACTCCATGGTGTAGAGCAAAGTTATCTTTTTACTGGAAAATAAAGTGGAAGCTACAAATCAATTCCGAAACTGAGAAATTGGCGGGTAGAATCCACATACAAAGAATTAGGTTTGTTCCCACCCCCCAAAGTTCAAATTATTCTTCCAATTAAAACTTCTGAATAAGCTCATGTGGTCATCTCCAGATGGTGATGAAGTGTCTTGTCAAATGACCTTGACATATTTTGATAAAAGTTCGCAGTTGCGCAAAAGAGGACAGAGAATAGCCAAGAAACGGAAAGTTAAAGAAAAGAATCCCCCCTTCCCTTGCTAGCCCAGCAAAGAATGCAAACACCTCCAGTCTTCTTCCTTAGCAAAATCCCCCCTCCCACCGTTGTCATGACAGCCCAGAGAAATAATGAAATAATAGCAGAAAAGCAACAGAGGAAGGTATCTTGAGGGCTGACAGGAATATTTCCATAACCCTGTCTTTGGAAAAAAATTTCCTCTCCTGGCAACACT
Organism: Hydrophis major; assembly: GCA_033807585.1. Taxonomy (NCBI): domain Eukaryota; kingdom Metazoa; phylum Chordata; class Lepidosauria; order Squamata; family Elapidae; genus Hydrophis; species Hydrophis major. The sequence goes on along the minus strand of CM066329.1, from coordinate 87,853,966 downwards.
CAAATAAATCATCCATCCCATTTCTCATTGAGTGGGGAATTTTAAAACACACTATGTATTACATGATATTCTTTATCACCTCATTTAGCATGAATGGAGATTATCTTCATGCCCTCCTAAAATCAGTGCATGAATATTCCCCAATAAATGATTGCCCCTGTGGCATTGCTTTTAAGCCTATAACATAATCACATTCCAACATGGTAAATATGACTTTAAAATAGGATTACTAAGAAGACTTATGGTTAATTACATGCTCTGTTATACATCTAGTGTCCATTTGGGACTGCTAGTATTACACCCCTTTCCTTCTGGTTGCTGGTCAGAAATAGTAGGCAGTACAAGAAAGACTAGATCAGAACATCTTTTCCATATAGCTTTGTCTTGAGCTTGACATAAAGAAGACCTAGACTATACCTCTTTACGTTATCTTAGCATTGGCAGCTGTGTTACAGACTCATTTAGCCAAGAATCTTTTCGTTCCCCATAGAGGAAGTGTTTGATTCTATGGGTCAAAATGGATAAATGTTTCAGCAAGATATCTTTGCTCTTCTCGGTAATGTAAAGTCTATTACAGCAATTCAAGACCTTGTAAGGTATCTTAATTTCACATTTCCAAGTCCATTTACCAAATGTTTAGTTCTATTTTAATGCAAATTTTATATCACACCAAAGAGCTGAATAGCAATAGAAAACCACAGAAACCCAAACTCTTAAAGGCAAAATAACCTAATAGGAAAATAAGATATAAAGGGGAAAATACTTATCTTATAAAAGTCAAAGGAGAAATTCCAGTTCTTTCCTAACCAGGAAGCAGTAACAAACAACAAACCAGTTTTAATTATAACATGCCTACCACTGTAGCATAGTCTAAATATCATCAAAATTAAAAAAATAATAATAATAGCATTTAGCAACTGGTCCATGTTTCCTTCTAAGATGGATATAATATAGTACATTCTGAATCTGCAGATGTGGACATAGATCTCTAATTCAAAAATCAGTAAAAGCAATGAATTTTAAATATGAATTACATAATTTTGAGAAGTTTTTTTTATTATTATTTTATAAGGAAAGTAGCTAATGGCCTTAATTCTTAGTTCTTCCTATTCATATGCCAGCAAAACAGAATGAATGGTGCTATTTTGGAAATGCTATTAGCAAAGAGACCCCTTGACTCAAAAAGAAAAATATACAGAGTGTACATTGCTAAGAATTGTAAGTTATAAACTGTTGATCTGTCTGAGGGGGACAGAGTAATTCAATATTTTCCAACAATAGAATATATTTTAATGTACCTGTCCTGGATTAGACAAAACTTCACTGGTTTAAATTATTATCCAATAATTCCTTTCACCAAGCCTGTATATTATATATTGTTTTGTATATTTTCTATATATAATCCCTATTCTTAATTTTATGGATTTGGAAATATTTTGCAATATTCTCCCCAAATTTATTTCCCTTGATCCTGTGCCACTGCTATGTTAAAGTATTTAGAAAAAGCAATTCCATTTTAGAATGGAATAGAACTACATTTGAAAAAAGTGAGAGGACTGCATAGACTTGAACAGACATAAGATAAGGAAGTGAGTAGTCAGCTAGAAAGTAGACAATGACATTTTTATGCATATACATGTCTGTTGCTGTGTGTGTGGTAGAAATGATAAGCAGGTGGTATGTGACAATGATCTTGCATGGTCACTAACCAATCCTGCTTGCTTGTTGTGCTTTGCTTCTTTTAATAATAAGAATAACAAGAATAGCAATGGCTAAGAGCAGGAAAGGTGAAGAAGGAGACAGGAACTAATTCTGGATGCAAAAGACCAAGTCTTTGGAACATACGCATACAAAATCAGAATTGAAAAGACAGACAACTAAAAGTGCCTCTGCAAAGAATCTATAGAACAGTGGGCCACCTAGCTACTTCAAGAAGATTGCCTAGACCAGGGGTGTCAAACTGGTGGTCTGCAGCCTGGATGCGTCAAGCACAAGCCATGCCCACCCCACCTCTGTGAATGGGAAAAACATTGCAAAACATCACGTGATGGGAATGCGATGTGGCAAGTTTTTTTTTTTAAAAAAGGTTTTATTAATTTTCTACAAACAAACAAGACAAACAAAACATAAAAACATCAACTCTTATATGTACATCCAGTGTGTCAGTTGGTTCATCATTTTTGTGCATTCATTCTGTAGTCTCAATTACAATTATGTTACATAACAACTCATATTGTCAATCCAAACTTATATATCCTAATATCACTAAAAAAAGAAGTTTTTGACTATATTTTTAATCATTCATGCTTTATGAGCTAACAATACTTTAAACCAGTTTACTCTATAACAAATCATCTAGTCATATCAAATCAATCCTAAAAAATCCTTTATAAATATAATATCAAATAACAAAATAATAGCAAAATAAAGATATTCCTTACTATCTAGCATTCTAAATATTCTATTATCGTATTTTATCATCTAGCCATTTATAAAAAAGATTCCAAATTTCGTAAAATTGTTTATCCTCTTGCTCTCTAATTTCAAATGTCAATCTGCTCATCTCAGCACATTCCAATATTTTCTTAATAATTTTTTCCTGTAATGGTATTTTCTCATTCTTCCAATTTTTAGCAAATACAATCCTGGCCGCTGTTAATACATTTACAATCAGGTATTTCAAATCTTTACTATATATATCAGGTAAAATTCCCAATAAGAAGATCTCTGGTTTCAAGTCTATATGTTTCTTTGTCATTTTTTCCAACCACATGCGAATTATAGTCCAATATTTTCTAGCATCCTCACAAGTCCACCACATATGGTAATATGAGCCGGGTATCTGATGACATTTCCAGCATTTTTCAGATTTATTCTTAAACATTCTTGCTATTCGTGTCGGAGGAAAGTGCCACCTGTAAAACATCTTATACAAGTTTTCTTTATATGCTGTTGACATTGTCATTTTATAATTTTGAGACCACAATTTCTGCCATTTCTCTAAATCAATCCCATATCCAAAATTCTTCCCCCAAACAATCATAGTTTCTTTGACTTGTTCTTCCTCTAATTTCATTCCCAGTAAATAACCATATAGTTTTTTAATCACCTTCTCATCAGTACCCATCAAGATCTTATCTAAATCAGTCTGTTTATCATAAAATCCCTCCGTTTTGGAATCTTCATCATACCTTGAATGTATTTGTGCATATGAAAACCAATTCATCCTTATACCTTGTTCCTCTAAGTTTTGGATCGATTTAAGTTCACCCTTTTCATCCAAAAGTTCCCCATATCTAACTGTTTGTTCCTTCTTGTAGATTATAGGATAGGAAAATGCTTCAATGGTCGATAACCAAACTGGAATTTTCAAATAACATTGTCTTTTTATCTTCTCCCAATTTAACCACAAAGACTCCCGTACATAATGTCTTCTAAAATAACCCTGTGTTTTAGTTCCCTTATACCATAAAAAAGCATGCCAACCCAACAGCAAGTCATGCCCTTCTAATGTCAACAACCTATGTTTCCTTAATGTTATCCATTCTTTGACCCACATCAAACTTGCAGCTTGATAATACAATTCCCAATTAGGCAGACCAAAACCTCCTCTAATTCTAGCATCTTGCAAAAGCTTTAGCTTTATTCTCGCTTTTTTACCTTGCCATATAAACTTCAACATAATTTTATTTAAATCTTCAAAATAGTCTTTTCCAAGCCTAATTGGTATTGTTTGAAACAAAAATAAAATTCTAGGTAAGATATTCATCTTAATTGTTGAAATTCTCCCTATTAATGACAATTGCAAGTTTTCCCACTTCTTCAAATCTGTAGTTATCTGTTGTTTAAGTTTAATATAATTATTCTCCTTTAATGTGCTACATCTTGTTGTCAAATATATCCCCAGTTACTTAACCTTATTTGTAACTTGAATTTTCAAAAGATCTGCCAATTCTTCTCTCTGTCTCAATAGCATATTCTTTGTCAAAATCTTTGTTTTGTCTTTATTTATTTTCAAACCAGCCACCTCTCCATATGCCTCTATCCTTTCCAGTAACTTTGGAGCTGTTTCTAGCGGATCTTCCAAAATAAAAGCTAAGTCATCAGCAAAAGCTTGTAGCTTAAATTATTCCTTCTTAATTTTCATTCCTTTTATGCTTTTATCATCTCTAATATTTCTATTCAACACTTCCAAGGTCAACACAAATAGCAAAGGAGATAGGGGGCATCCTTGTCTTGTGCCTTTCCTTATATTAATAAAATCTGTAAGTTCCCCCTCCATCATTACCCTTGCTGTCTGTTTATTATATATAGCTTCTATTGCTTGAATAAATTTTTTAGCGAAACCCATCTGCTCCAATAATAATAACATAAATCTCCAGTTCACGTTGTCAAATGCTTTTTGAGCATCTAGGAATATCAAAGCCATTTGCTTTTCAGGATGAGCCTCATAGTATTCCAAAGTGTCCAAGATTACTCTCATATTGTCTCTAATTTGTCTCTTTGGCAGAAATCCATTTTGATCTGAGTGAATAAAATTATTTAAATATTTTTTAAGTCTTTCTGCTAAGATTGAAGCAAAGATTTTATAGTCTGCATTCAATAAAGAAATAGGTCTATAATTCTTAATTTGCAATGGGTCAGTCTCTTCCTTTGGTATGAGTGTAATATAAGCCTCTGACCATGTTTTAGGTATCATCTTTTTTAACATAACTTCATTCATAACTTCTAACAATGGAATGCTCAATAATTCTTGAAATGTTTTATAAAATTCTACTGGAAGCCCATCTGGACCCGGAGCTTTCCCATTATTTTGTCTCTTAAATGCTTCATTTAGTTCCATCATTGTTATATTGCTTTCTAGCATTTCTTCAGTCTCTTTAGGTATCTTTGGTAAATTAGCTTCCTGTAAATACTGTTTGACTTTTTCTTCATCAATATTCTCTTGTTTATATAGTTGCCCATAAAAATCTCGAATGATTTCTTTTTTCTCCTTATTCCCATAACAAACTTGGCCTTGTTCATCTATTAACTTCAATATTTTTCTTGATTCCTTCTCTTTTCTCAATTTATATGCTAGCCATCTACCTGGTTTATTTGCATCTTCAAAATAATTCTGTTTAGAGTTTCTAATTTTCTGTGCCAGTTCTTCTTTCCCTATTAATTCCATTTTATGTTTGATTACATCCAGCTTCAATTTAATATCCTTTTTCTGTGGCATTTTCTGTAATTCTTTTTCAAGAATTTTATACTCATCTTCCAAGGCCTTAGAAGCTTGCCTTTTCCTAATATTCTTTTTTCTTGTATAATCTATTATCAAACCTCTAGCGTATGCCTTCATTGTATCCCACACATTTTGCGTTGAAGTATCTTCTTTTTTATTTTCTCTGAAGAAAAAAGCCAATTCCTTCTCCATCCATTGTGTAAAATCTTTCTCCTTTAAAATAGTATTATTTAATGTCCATCTCGATCTTTTTTTTTTGTCCCTTCCATTTAATTGTCATTGGGCTATGATCTGCCCAAGTACTTGTTTCAATATTTGTTTCTTTAATATTAGATATTAGTTCTGTTGAGATCCAAATCATATCTAATCTGGACCATGATAAATGTCTATTTGAATAAAAAGTATATTGTTTAGCTTTAACATTTCTTTCTCTCCAAATATCTTTTAAAGTTAATTCATCTGTCATTTAAAAAAAAGACCTTGGGAGAGCCTTTCTATTTTGCTTTGTTGTTGTTGCTATATAGTCCAGTTTATTGTCCACAATTCCATTAAAATCTCCCATCATAATTATATTAACATAGTCCAGTCCAATTATTTTCATGTGTAGCTTTTTATAAAACTCTTCTTGTTTATCGTTCGGAGCATAAATTGCAATCAAGAGTATTTTTATATTATTGTCCATTATTTCTACCATTAATACTCTTCCATCTTCATCCGTGTAAATCAATTTTGCTGGAATAGCCTCTTTAATGTATAAAACCACACCTCTTTTCTTACATTGAGTCAAAGAAGTAAATATTTTCCCCAATTTTGGCTGTAATAACAATTGTTCATGTTGTTTTTTAATGTGAACTTCTTGTAAACAAATTATATCAAATTTTAATTTCTCTAATTTATGAAAAGTTTTCCTTCTTTTAACAGCGATGTGGCAAGTTTGACATCCATGGCCTAGACTGACTACAAGCAACAGCAAAGCAAAGTAGCAACAACGGGGCATTGAAATATCTGCAAAGAAATACTACTTGCCTGCAAGAAAGAACTTGTGCAATCTCAAACATCTGGACAAAATCATCATCGGTCAATTGCAAACAGCAACTTCATTGCAAGATACCTTTAATACCATCAAACACCAATATCTGCCTATCTCTCAAAAGGTGGATAAAAAATGCTGAATCCAGGCTAGGTTGTTTGGGCAAACAACCATAATAATAATAAACCCTGATTCTCCATTGATATCACCCAGAATCTTTTGGATCTGAATTGAACACAAAGAATGCTTTAATTCTCCTAATAATAATTATTAGAAAAAAACAACCAAGATGATTGGAGGTAAAGGGACTCGAGGCTAAAACATGCAATGAACGGTTGCAGGAACTGGGCATGGCGAGTCCAGTGAAGAGAAGGACCAGGGGAGACATGAAAGCATTTTAGAAGGGAACTAAGTGTTTCAATATAAAAAAGAAGTGAGTGGATCAAGTACAGTAGATGGATAAGGAAAGAATGAGGAGAAACTTTTCTGCTTCTAGGAGTAGAATGAAAGCATACCAACTAGAACATGAGAAATCCAACCATACCTTATTTGGGTAGTTACATCTGAGAATTTTGGAATTAGATATGTGCAAAATAATTGCTTATATCTAGGGCACGGGTGTCAAACAGGGGTGGGATTCTACCAGTCCACACCTATTCGCTAGAACTGGTTGTTAGAATAAATTACTGGCCTAATCCTGTAAGGAAGGCAGGAAGGAAACATTCTGGTGTTGCTTACAGAAACTGCCTCTGCGTTAACTCTTATTGCATTCTTGGCAGGATTAGACTTCCTGTCTCAGGAACTTCTCTGGAGTTTTTTCCCCTCCTTTGCTGGTATTTTGCTTGTGTGGAGTGACCATTCAAAGTTACAATGGCACTGAAAAAAGTGACTTATGACCATTTTTCACACTTACGACTGTTGCAGCATCCTCACAGTCATGAGAGGCCAGGGAAGGAGATGCGTGCCTCGACCTGAGTGATATTGAGTTGGCACGCCCAGCCAATAACATGACCACCAAGTCATGCCCACTAAGTCATGCCCATAGAACCTGTTCTGTCCCTAATTAGCATTCTTGAGATCCCCGCGCTTTGATTGGCCAAAGCGCGGGCCACTCTGATTGGTCAGGTGAGACGCGCCGATTGGCTTGCTGAGAATCTCCCGCGATTGGTCCATTCGAATCGCGGGAGATTCAAAGTGGTGCCATTGGCCGCGGCCGCCGCGGCGAAAGGAATAAAAGCCGCAAACTTTTTCCTTTGCCCCAGTTCGGTTCCAACTTTAAATAAAAGAGCATGATTTGAAGTCACCGACTCCTGGCATCATTTCGCGGACACAACACTGGCGACGAGGATGGGATTCAGTCCCTGAACCGAACCACATGTCCGACGGAAGCCAGACGAACCATCACGATGGCGAAAATCGCACCCCCCGCACCCTTCAACCCCGCCACTGAGAACTGGGAATCGTACTCCGACCGATTCCGCATGTTCCTCGAGTGCAGCGACCTGAAGGATGCCACCGGCCCCATGAAGCGCGCCGTCTTCCTGACCCACTGCGGGACCAAGGTATTCAAGATGGCCAAGGCGCTTGCCAAACCCACCGATGTGACCGCGATGGACTGGGACGTCCTCGAGCCAATACTTCGGCAGCACTACGCTCCAGAGGTACCCATCCTGATCCGACGCAATGAATTCTACTGTCGGGACCAACGGTTGGGTGAGAGCTTCAGCGACTTCGTCGCCGAGCTATGGCGCCTAGGGGGGCTCTGCGAATTCGACAACCTGAACGACGCCCTGCGAGACAGAATCGTGCTCGGTTTGTGGGACCCCGTCCTCCAGAGCCGGCTGATGGCCAAGGGCAACATCAGCCTAGCAGACACCGTCACCGCAGCCGCAGCCGCCGAAGCAACCCAAACCTCCGCTGACCGCATGCGCAGACCGAACGCTGGGGACCGCAGCGGAAACAACAACCCTGCGAGGTCGGCCGAGGCCCAACCCGAGACGACCACCCACCAGGGCAACTTCCACTCGGCATTGGGCACTTCCGATGATGAGGAGGACATCCATCGCCTCCAGACAGGCCGCAACCCATGGAACCGGCGGGGTCGTAAGTCGAGGACCAACTGTGCCAGTTGCGGCGGCGACCACCCCAGGTCGGAATGCCGGTTTTTCGAATCGATCTGCTAGCATTGCGACAAGAAGGGACACATCACCCGTGTCTGCCGCCTAAAAAACCACCGCAGCCCGGCACGATGGGACCAGAGCGACCAGAGGAGGGAGAGCACACCACCCTGGACCAGAGATTGCCCCTCGGACAACAGATGGGACCGGAACGGACGATCCCTGCGAGGCGGCGATAACCGGCGAAGAGAGGAGACCCATCAGACGGTCACCATCGGCCACGCCATAACCAATGACGCCCGGAAGGTCCACGTGGAGGTAAGCATCGAGGGCCAGCCATGCAAAATGAAGGTGGACTCCGGGTCCTACCTCTCCATGATAGCATGGCATGAAATAAAGCGCTTGGTGCCTACCATCCAAAGGAGGAACCTAGACAGCCAGAGACTCATCGTAAGGGACTACCAGGGAAACCGCATCCCGGTAGTCAGAACCAAACACTTCAACATCACATATAAAGGGCACACCGAAAGGCTTCCCCTGACAATCGTCGACCGCGACCGCCCAAGCCTACTGGGACTGCAATGGTTCGCCCCGCTCGGCATCGCAGTCACGGGAGTCGACCACGTCACCGACGACAGCTGGGAGCAGCAACTGGCCCGGGAATTCCAAGAGGTCTTCGACGGAAACCTAGACAAGTATCGAGGGCCCCTTATATCATTCAGCCTAGACCCAAACGTCCCCCCAAAATGCTTGAAACCAAGGCGGGTGCCATTCGCACTTAAACCCAAGATAGACGAGCAAATTGACAAGCTCGTCAAGCAAGGGGTACTACAGCCCATAGACCATGCCCGGTGGGAGACCCCCATTGTCGTATCCGCAATTAAGACTCGTAGTCAGTGACTTTCAATTCAAGCTCTTTATTAACACTGGTGGAACCGAACCGCAAAAGACAAAAAGCTTGCGGCTTTTATATCTTTTGCTTCGGCGGCCGCGGCCAATGGCAGCGATTCAAGTCTCCCGCTCTTGGCTTTAACCAATCGTGGGAGACTTCAATCGGGCCAATCAGGCGCGGCTCGCCTGGCCAATCAGAAATCCCCGCGCCTTAGCCAATCAAGGCACGGGGATTTCGAGTAGTCCATTTGCATACATGACACCCCTCCCCTCTTGGTATGGTCTTCTCACGTGGTGTAGTCACGCAGGTAGGCGGGGCTCCGTCGAGTCCTAGATGACCTGCGCAATTCATTTTCTTGTTGTATCTCGGTAGGGGCGGTCATCTTTTTGGCTGCTCCTGCCTCTGAGCGAACCGGCTGGATGATCGGGCCGGTTCCTTCGCTGCGGCTCCCGCCTGGGCCTACCGGGTCGGTTGAGTCGCGGATTCCGCCGCTCCCGCTTGGCTTCTCCGGGTCGGTAGAGCTGGCCAGACGGTTCTTCTCCGGCTGTGACTCGCGAAGGCTGCGTTCTGGTGAGTTTTTAATTTTTATTTGTTCTTGTGGTTGTTTAACCGGGTGTTCCCTCCCCCCTTGGTTCGTGTCTTGGGGGTTGAGGTTAGTCAATGTTCGTGACCGGAGCTGGTCGATATGTCGTTTCCAGGCTCGCCCGTCGGTGGTTTGGAGCCGGTACGACTTTGGACCAGTGATCTGAGTTATGACGGCTGGGATCCATAGGGGGTCCCCCGTCATGTTTTTGGCGTATACTAGGTCGCCTGGTTCAAATGTCCGATACCTGGAGCTGGAGTCTGGGGGCTGCTCCGGGTTGTAGGTTGGGTGTAGGCGGTCGAGTGGGGATCGCAGCTTCCTGCCCATCAGGAGCTCTGCAGGGCTCTTGTTGGTGGTTGTGTTTGGCGTGATGTGCTGTATGAAGAGCAGCCTGTTGATCTTGTCGTTGATCTCCCCGTGGTCCATTTTCCGGAGGGTCTTTTTTGTAAATTGGACCATCCGCTCCGCCCTACCGTTCGCCGCCGGATGCGCCGGTGCCGTTAACGCGTGGCGGATGCCTCTTTCTGCCAGGAACCGTTCAAAGTCGATGGATGTAAACTGTGGCCCGTTGTCCGAGACAACGACGTCTGGGAGGCCGTGGGTGGCAAACAGCTTACACAGTTCTTTAATGACGGCCTCTGTGGTGGTGGATTTCATGTCGGCCACCTCTAGCCAGTTTGAGTATGCGTCAACTGTGATTAAAAAGGTGTGCCCATTTGTGGGGCCGGCAAAGTCTAAATGTATTCTGGACCAGGGTCCCCGAGGTGTCTCCCAGTCCCGGATAGGTGCCGTGGGTGGGCTGGATCTGGTCTCCTGGCACCGGTGGCATTTGGCGACCCATGTTTCAATTTGTTTGTCCATGCCAGGCCACCAAGCGTAACTCCTGGCCAGGGCTTTGGTCCTGACGATGCCAGGATGACCCTCGTGCAACATCTCTAGGACCCTGTTCTGTAATTTAGTCGGAATTACCACCCTGTCTCCCCAAAGGATACATCCTCTCAGTAGTGAAAGTTCCGTCTGGCGCTGGCGGAAAGGTTTAAAAGTCTCGTTATCGTCTTTTTCCGGCCAGCCTTTTTGTAGCCAATGTAAGATTGGCACTAAGTGTTTGTCCTTAACCGTTTCCCTCGCTATGTCCGATGCGGTAATGGGTAAACACTCGATGGACAGGGTATTTGTTGTTGGTGCAGGGTCAGGGTCAGAGTCAGGTAAGGGGGAACGGCTTAAAGCGTCCGCGTGCGATATCTTCTTACCTGGCTTGTGTAGCAGTTCATAGTTGTAGGCTGCCAGGAATTCAGACCATCTTGTCATCCGGGGTGACAAGATGTTTGGTGTGGGACGGTTTCCCGCGAGAATGCCCAGCAACGGTTTATGGTCAGTCACTATTTTGAATGGGCGGCCATAAAGGTACTCGTGGAAACGCTTAACGGCGGCCACTATAGCCAAAGCTTCTTTGTCCAGCTGGCTATAGTTCCGCTCTGGTTTAGTCAGAGTTCTCGAGAAAAATGCGATAGGTGCTTCTCTCTGGTCTGGGAGGGTATGGCTGAGGACAGCGCCGACGCCGAAGGGTGATGCGTCGCAAGTGACAGCTACAGGCAGGGTTTCGCAGAATTGCATTAGGACGGCATCAGAGGTGAGGAGGTCTTTGGTCTTTTGAAAAGCTGTTTGTTCCCGTCTCCCCCAAGTCCAGGCTGCCTTCTTGTCCAGGAGTCTATGTAAAGGTTCCGCCGCCGTAGCCTTTTGAGGTAGGAAGACATTATAGAAGTTTAGTAAACCTAAGAACGCTTGCAGCTCTAATTTGGACTTTGGGGTGGGGGCTTCTTTGATGGCCTTTACTTTTTTTGTTGTGGGGTGGATGCCCTGCTGGTCTAGGAGGTAGCCCAGAAACTCTACTTGCTTTGTACAAAGTTGGCATTTTTCGTGTTTGACTTTAAGTCCTGTTTCTTTAAATTTCGTTAAGACTTGTCTTAAACGGTTTTCTAGTTCAGCTTCATTTGGCGCCGCCACTAATACGTCATCGAAGTAGGGCACCACCCCCTTGATGCCTTGCAGCAAGCGTTCCATCAGGCTCTGGAAGATGCCTGGTGCCACGCTGACCCCAAATTGAAGTCTGTTACATTTAAAAGCCCCCCGGTGGGTCACTATTGTTTGGGCCTCTGCCGTTTCCTCGTCCACAGGTAGTTGTTGATAGGCTTGTGCGAGGTCGAGCTTAGCAAAAACTTTGCCCCCTCCCAGTGAGTGCAGTAAATGTTGCACTACCGGGACTGGGTAGGCGCTTTGTTGCAACGCGCCATTTAGGGTGGCCTTATAGTCCCCGCAGATTCTCACGGACCCGTCTGGTTTTATTGGGGTCACTATAGGGGTTTCCCATCTGGCGTGATCTGTCGGTTGTAACACCCCTTGTCTGACGAGCTTGTCTAGCTGCTCGTCGATTTTGGGCTTTAATGCAAAGGGTACCCTTCTAGGCTTAAGCCGCTTCGGGGGAACCCTTGGGTCTAAATCAAATGAAATAAGGGGCCCCTGGTACTTGCCCAATTCTCCATTGAAGACCTCCTGGAATTCTTCGGTTAGCCGCTGTTCCCAAGCTTCAATGGATACGTGGTTGACACCTGTCAGCGCGATGTTAAGCGGAGCAAACCATTGTAACCCCAGCAGGCTAGGGCGGTCGCGGTCGACTATTGTGAGTGGAAGTTGTTCTGTGTGGCCTTTGTAGGTTATGTTAAAGTTCTTGGTGCCCACTACCGGAACGCGATTACCTTGATAGTCTTTTATGATGATTTTTTGGGCAGGTACGTTTCTTCTTTGTAGTGTAGGCACTAGTTGCTTGATTTCGCGCCAAGCAATCATAGAAAGGTAGGAACCGGAGTCCACTTCCATCTTACATGGTCGACCCTCTATGTGAACTTCTACGTGAACCTTTCTAGCTCCGTCGGAAATGGCGTGGCCAATGGTCACCGTCTGGTGGGTTTCCTCTTTACGTCGGCTGTCACTGCTTCCTTGCGATCGTTGTCTCTGGTCCCATCGACCCGTTGGCTGGCGCTCTCTGGCTTTGGGCGGGGAGCTTTCTCTCTTCCTGTCAAGTTGTTCCCGTTTGGGCGGGCTGTGGGGTTTTTTCTGGCGGCAAACTCGGGCGATGTGGCCTCGTCGGTCACAATGCCTGCAGATAGCGTCGAAGAATCGGCATTCTGACCTGGGGTGGTCGCCGCCGCAACCGGCGCAGTTGGTCCTCGACCTGCGACCTCTTTGACTTCGCTGTTCGCCTCGTCCCATTTGTACACGGTGTATGTCCTCCTCGTCATCTGACGCGCTGGAGGTTGATTGGTATTCGCCGTAGTGTGCGGTCGCTTCGCTTCTGGTGTCGGCCGACCTCGCGGGGTTGTTGTTCCCGCCCTTCGCGTCAGATCTTCGCATGGTGTCTGCTGACGTGCGGGTGGCTTCTGCTGCTGCGGCCGCAGTGAGGGCATCGGCTAGGCTGATGTCGCCTTTGGCCATGAGTCGGCTCTGGAGTGTCGGATCCCATAGCCCGAGCACGAAGCGGTCTCTGATGAGACTATTAAGCCCTTCAAACTCACAGAGTCCTCCCAGGCGCCGTAATTCAGCGACAAAGTCGCTTAATTTCTCGTTCGGTTTCTGGTTTCTGCGGTAAAACTCGTTTCGCCGTATCAGGATGGGGACCTCGGGGGCGTAATGGCGTCTCAGTATGGGCTCGAGGACGTCCCAGTCTATGGCGGTTGCGTCTGCTGGTTTGGCCAATGCCTTGGCCATCTGGAAGACCTCTGGTCTGCAGTGTGTGAGAAAGACGGCGCGTTTTAGCGGGCCCGGGGCGTCCTTCATGCCGGCGCATTCCAGATACATCCGGAATCGATCCGAGTACGATTCCCAGTCCTCGGCGGCGGGGTTGAAGGGAGCGGGCGGTGCTATTTTCGCCATCTTCGCTGTCGCTGGTTCTTAAACGGATACGGGGTTCGGTTCAATGGCGAGATCCCACCCTCGTCGCCAGTGTCGTATCCGCAATTAAGACTCGTAGTCAGTGACTTTCAATTCAAGCTCTTTATTAACACTGGTGGAACCGAACCGCAAAAGACAAAAAGCTTGCGGCTTTTATATCTTTTGCTTCGGCGGCCGCGGCCAATGGCAGCGATTCAAGTCTCCCGCTCTTGGCTTTAACCAATCGCGGGAGACTTCAATCGGGCCAATCAGGCGCGGCTCGCCTGGCCAATCAGAAATCCCCGCGCCTTAGCCAATCAAGGCACGGGGATTTCGAGTAGTCCATTTGCATACATGACACCCATAGTCACCCCGATCAAGCCTGATGGGTCGGTGAGGATCTGTGGGGACTATAAGGCCACCCTAAATGGCGCGCTACAACAAAGCACCTACTCCATCCCAGTAGTGCAACACCTACTGCACTCACTGGGAGGGGGCAAGGTTTTCGCCAAGCTCGACCTCGCCCAGGCATACCAACAGTTGCCAGTCGATGAGCAAACGGCAGAAGCGCAAACCATAGTCACCCACCGGGGGGCATTTAAATGCAATCGACTCCAATTCGGAGTCAGCGTGGCACCGGGAATATTCCAAAGCCTAATGGAAAGACTATTGCAAGGCATCAAGGGGGTGGTACCTTACTTCGATGACGTCCTAGTGACGGCAACCAACCAAGCCGAACTAGAGGGTCACCTAAGGGAAGTCCTAACCAAATTCAAAGAGACCGGGCTCAAAGTCAAGAGGGAGAAATGCCAAATATACACGGAACGGGTAGAATTCCTAGGATACCTCATAGACCGTCACGGCATTCACCCCACAAACCAAAAAATCAAGGCCATCAAAGAAGCCCCCACACCCAAGTCCAAGACGGAACTATAGGCATTCCTGGGGCTACTTAACTTTTATAATGTCTTCCTGCCCCAAAAGGCGACTTTGGCGGAGCCCTTGCATAGGCTCCTGGACAAGGCGGCGACCTGGACTTGTGGGAAACGTGAGCAAGCCGCCTTCCAAAGAACAAAGGACCTCCTCACTTCGGACGCCGTCCTTATACAGTATAACGAGACCCTACCTCTGGCCGTCACATGCGACGCATCACCCTTCGGCGTCGGCGCTGTCCTCAGCCATACCCTCCCCAACGGAAAAGAAGCGCCCATCGCGTTCTTTTCAAGGACCCTCACCAAACCGGAGCGGAACTATAGCTAGCTGGACAAAGAGGCTCTGGCTATCGTTGCCGCCGTAAAAAGATTCCACGAGTATCTCTACGGCCGTACATTCACCATCATAACCGACCACAAGCCGCTGCTGGGAATCCTTGAAGGAAACCAGGCCACCCCGAACATTCTGTCTCCCCGAATGACAAGGTGGTCCGAGTTCCTGGCAGCCTACAACTACGGACTCATACACAGACCGGGTAAGACGATCTCCCATGCAGACGCCTTAAGCCGCTCGCCGCTACCGGAACCTGACACTGACCCAGCACCCACGACGACCACCCTCAGCATAGAGACTCTACCCAACCTGCCCATAACCACGTCAGACATTGCCCGAGAGACTAATAAAGACAAACGTCTGGCGCGGGTGTTGCATTGGCTTGAGAAAGGGTGGCCGGAAAGGGACAACGACGAGTCCATCAAAACATTCCGAAACCACCAAACGGAACTCTCGTTATTAAAAGGGTACATACTATGGGGGGATAGGGTGGTCATTCCAGAAAAGCTACAAGGGAAGGTTCTGGAACTGCTGCACGAGGGGCACCCTGGCATCGTTAGGACTAAAGCCCTGGCCAGAAGTTACGCTTGGTGGCTAGGGATGGACAAACAAATTGAGACCTGGGTAGCAAGGTGCCAACGATGCCAGGAAACTAGGCCAAGCCCACCCACAGCACCCATCCTCGAGTGGGAAACCCCAAGGGGACCTTGGTCTAGGATTCACATAGATTTCACCAGGCCCACAAAAGGACACACCTTCCTTATAACAGTAGACGCTTACTCCAACTGGCTGGAGGTAAGCAACATGAAAACAACAACCACGGAGGCCGTGATCAAGGAACTCTGCAAACTCTTTGCAACGCAGGGCCTCCCAGATGTCGTTGTTTCCGACAATGGGCCCCAATTCACCTCACTGGAATTCGAAAAATTCCTAGCGGAAAGAGGCATCCGCCACGCACTGACAGCACCGGCGCATCCGGCGGCGAACGGTAGGGCAGAACGGATGGTGCAATTCACAAAGAAAACCATCCGGAAAATAGACCACGGGGAGATCCAGGAGAAAATAAACAAACTACTCTTCACCCAACACATAACCCCAAATACCACAACGAATAAGAGCCCAGCCGAACTATTAATGGGGAGGAAATTAAGGTCCCCACTCGACAGGTTACACCCCACGTATAACCCGGAGAAGCCCCCAGACTCAAGCACCAAACACCGAACTTTCGCACCCGGCGACCCCGTATACGCAAGAAACCTGACGGAGATCCACTATGGATACCGGCCGTCATCACACAAATAACAGGCCCACACTCGTACCAGCTACAAACAGCAGACGGATGAGCGTGGAAACGCCACATCGACCAATTAAGGTCGAGGACTGCCAACCAAGAGACCACCGATGCACAAACAGGCGAAACCAACCCCCACAACACAAACCAAGGGGGGAGGGAATACCCAGGGGACCAAAACCAAAGAAGAATAAACCAGCCATACTTACCGGAAAGCAGCCATCACGACCCCTCGCCAGGAAGAGACAGCCAGGCCAGCTCGACCGACCCGGAAAGACCGAGCGGGAGCGGCGAAACCCGCAGCTCAACCAACCCGGGAGGCCCAGGAGGGAGCTACGGAGAGCGGCCCGGCCCGACCAACCAGCCGGTTCCCACGACGGCATCAGGAGCAACAGAGATCCCAACCGAACCAGCCGGGATCCAACCTACGACTGAGCTGCGCAGGTCCAGTAGGCTCAGACGGAGCCCCGCCTACCTACATGACTACGCGACATAAGGACTGAACCAAGAGGGGAGGGGTGTTCTGTCCCTAATTAGCATTCTTGAGATCCCCACGCTTTGATTGGCCAAAGCGCGGGGCACTCTGATTGGTCAGGCGAGCCGCGCCAATTGGCTCGCTAAGAATCTCCCGCGATTGGTCCATTCGAATCATGGGAGATTCAAAGCGGTGCCATTGGCCGCGGCCGCCGCGGCTAAAGGAATAAAAGCCGCAAACTTTTTCCTTTGCCCCAGTTCGGTTCCAACTTTAAATAAAAGAGCATGATTTGAAGTCACTGACTCCTGGCATCATTTTGCGGACACAACAGAACCGGTTGTTAAAAAATTTGAATCCCACCCGGGTGTCAAACTCACAGCATCATGTTGCCATCACATGACATTTCATGATGTTTTTCCCATTTGTAGAGCTGGGGTGGCTTGTGTGTGATGCATCTTGCCTCCTGATCTAGGGTGTGGAGCCCTTTGTCTGGAGCTGGCTTCATTCAATGTTTTTGCTTTGAATGCTTGTTTTTTTTTTTAACTTTTAATTATGGCATCTGGTATCTGATCTGAATAAAGAACAAACCATCCTCCCAACAATTCTTTATATTTGTGGGATAAAAAGTGTGATCAAGGAAATCTGCTGTGCTATGCATTACATGTAAAAACGCCACCCTCCATGAAGAGAAGTGCTCATGCCTATTGGCTGCTTTTTATTACCCCCAGGCTGTGGACTGGCACCAGGTTGCGGCATCTCAGAAACCTGGCTTCAAAACAAATGAACCTTCATCTGTGGGATGCAGGCATCCCCCTGATCCATCGAAAAAACTTCTTTCCATTGTTCTAACTCATAGGAAGAAGCTCCTTTTTTCTCTGCTGATTACTATGAACCATTTCTTCCACTGTTACTTACTTTCAAATACTAATCCAAAATCCAAAAAACTAGAAAGAGTGCAGAGAAGAGTAACCAAGATGATTGGAGGAGAGGGGACTGGAGGCTAAAACATACAATGAATGGTTTCAGAAACTGGGTATGGCTAGTCTAGTGAAGAGAAGGACCAGGGGAGACATGATAGCAGTGAGGGGCTGTCACAGAGAAGGAGGGGTGAGGCTATTTTCCAAGGTACCCAAAGGCCAGACAAGAAATAGTGGATGGAAACTCAGCAAGGAGAGATTCAACCTGGAAATAAGGAGAAATCAACCAATGGAACAGCTTGCCTTCAGAAGTTGTGGGAGTTTCATCACTGGAAGCTTTCAAGAAGAGACTGGACTGCCATCTGTCAGAAATGGTGTAGGGCAGGGGTGTCAAACTCACATCATCAAGGCAATGTCACATGATATTGTGACATTCCCCCCCTTTGCTAAATGTGTGATGCATCTGGCCTGCTGCGGGCCACGAGTTTGACACCCCTGGTGTAGGCTCTCCTGGTTGGGCAGGGGATTGGACTAGATGACCTACAAGGTCCCTTCCCTGTTAATCTGTAAAAAAAATAAAAAAAGCAGCAAAGGGGTAGATGCACCTGACTTAGCTTTTTCTTTCAAAATGCTTGTGCTCATTCAAAAAAATATAGCTTTACATCCTTTCTGGGTGCTGGCAAGAAAAAGGTCCTTTGTTATACTTCTTCCTAATTACTCCAAATACCAGCATTTCCTGCCCATGTAGATCTGAGCCTCTTGTTCTGAGGAAGCTCAAGGCATTGAGAGAATAAAGACACCCCCCCCCACATCTTTTTTTTTTTTTTAGCTGCAGCCAGGTATGCACTAAAAAGCAACCTGGCCAACAGCTGCTTTGCTTTATGAGACAATGGCACCTGTTTCATAAGGGGAAATCTTCTTTGGTCCCAGAGGTACTGCCATCCCATGAGTAATTGCTTCTTTGCATTGTCATCAGCTTGCAAACGAGCCATTTGGCCTGGTAAATCCAGATACCATTTTGAAGCAGTTGGAAAAAAAGATGGCTCAAAAAATGGCAATTTAGGAAACTGTTTGTTCCTGACTGAGCAGTCTTTTGTAAAAGGAGAGTGATTGCGGAGGGTTTTGTTTCTTTTGTGTTCCCTTTTCCAGCCTTAAAATATTTTCTCTTTTTATCGGTCTTTGTCACCTCTTATACAATTAGCATTGATTCTCCTTTATTGTTTTATTCTTTAAGAAACACTAAGCAGCTGTTAAGATCTTTTTCCCATAGAAGAGGCTGCTCTATTTATTCGCTGACCCTTTAAAGGGACAAGAATATATGTTTAAAGCAATTCATGGCGTTTCCCTCCCCCCACACACACACACAGCTTGAAGCCCTCCAGATGTGGATAATTTAGGAAATTATAGCCTCATTATATCTGGAGAATACTAGGTTTTGGGGAAGCTGCTGTTTAGCAATGTCAGGATTTCTTTTTTAGTGGAGTGTTCAACTGAAGCAATCAGGCACACTTGCTCAAGATGAACAAAGTGAGCCTAATGGAGGGATAAAAGAGTTAGATGGTATTTCCCAAGTGTGCCTTATGGATTTGATTTTCAGCGTTTAGATCTTGAGAGGAAGGGAAAAAGGTGCTTGCTACATGTTTTCGTACATCAGTACATTTGTCACTCCAGGGGACCCTTTGAAAGGAGGAAGAGGAGGAAAGGAATGTAAGAGGTTGATTTATATGGTGTCAAATGAATGTTCCACCTAGAATAATATTGAATGATGGCAGTTCTCCACAATTACTTATGGAATTCATTCACCTCCATCCAGACATGCCAAAGAATGACTCCCCCCCCATCTCTGTTACCCTGTAAACAATACCCTGAAGTGTGCCAAAGGTACTTTTCAAAAGGAACTGGATTTTCTTGACTTTTTCCTTGAAAATGTTTCACTTCCCATCTAAAAACCAAGAAAGTTCAGTTGCTTGTTGAAAAGCAACTTTGGGACAACCATTACCTAGATGTTTGAAAATTTCTGTAGACAATTCCCTGAAATTCTTATTAGAATTAATAAGCTTTTGACAGTTATAGGCAGGGAAATATTTACTTGTTTTTCCATAATACCACTAACAATATACAGTTGACTTCTATGTGTTTCTCATCCAGGGAAATGCAATATTTTAATGCTTGGGGGAGAAAACAAAAATGGCTATTTCTTGTGGTGGACTTGTGAGGAGGCCAGGAAATACTGGACTAGAATTCGCATATGGCTGGAAAAAATGACAAAGAAACACATAGATTTGAAATCAGAGATTTTTTTTATTGGGAATTGTACCTGATATATATAATAAAAATTTTAAATATTTGATTGTAAATGTATTAACATTTACATTTAGGATTGTATTTGCTAAATATTGGAAAAGTGAGAAAATACCATTAGAGGAAGAAATTATTAAGAAAATATTGGAATGTGCTGAAATGAGTAGATTGACATTTGAAATTAGAGAACAAGAAGATAAACGATTTTATGAAGTTTGAGATCTTTTTTATCAATGGTTAGATAATACAATATAATAATAGAATATTTAGAAATTTAGGAAATAATGAATACATAATTTTTCTTGGTTTTGATAATTTTTTAGAATATTTTATTAAGATAGATTTGGTATGATTCTATGATTTGTTATAGAATAATTTAACTTAATTATAGTTATCTCGCTTAAATATGAATTAGTAAAATTATAGTCAAATGATTGTTCAATAATGATACTGGGATATTTTACTGATGATTGATAATGTGAGTTATTATGTAATATAATTATTTTGATGACTATGAAATGGATGCACAAAAGGGAGTGGTAAACCAACCGATACACTGTAAATTTATGAAGAATGATATTTTTTTTAATGTTATGTTTTATGTCTTATATGTTTTTTGTTTGTTATTAAAATCAATAAAACTTTTATCAAAAAAAAAAAGGCTATTTCTTTCCTATGATATCTGCAAGTGTAATAGTATATATTTAAGAGAATGAACTTATCCAATTGTCTCTGCCTCTCCTTTCAGTGCTTCTAGTTTTCCCAATGTGTTTTTTCTCTCATTTATCATTTTCTTTCCTGCTTTCCTAAAATCAGAATCAGAATAGAGCTGGAAGGACCTTGGAGGTATTGGCTTCAGTTCCAAGTGGGAAGAAAGACACTGGAAACATGATGACTGCTTGGAAAGATGTTTTTACTGGTGGACAGGACTACATGGCTTGGAGCTCCTGGGCGAAAAGGGAAGAGATGCTGAGACAGGGCTGCCAACCTTGAGTGATAGTTCGGAGTGAGACACTGCGAGGGAGCGGAGCGACCGAGGGGGGGATGGTGTGGAAGGGGGGTTTCCCCCCTTCCACGGTAGGGAGCTTTGACAATTTTACATTTTAAATGGTGCAATCTGATGCATACTTTAGTCATGATTTGGACATATACATACATACATACATGCAAGCAGCACCAATGTACTTGAACTGGATTTGTAAGATATTAATAACGCAGTTCACTGACCATCTTGGCCGGAAAGGGTCCACATTCTTGGGCCTCTGCCCATCTGCTCCGTCCCTTTGGGCTGCTCCGGCTCTCCTCCTCCTCCAGGGTCCCTGGCTGAGAGGGGCGTCCCAAGTGCCTGGGATCCGGCCCCTCCAGGCTGCCTCTTCAGGGCCACAGAAGCCTCCCTCACATGGCCCCGGGGGTGGAGGGGGCCTTGCCAGGGTTCCCGGCCTTGGAGCTGGGCAGAAACGGCCCTTCCCAGCCCTCTCCCACCCTCTGGGCCTCCCACCTGCGGAGGGGAGGGGGATCCAGGCTGAGTCTTGGACCCACCAGCCTCACAGTCCAGCTGAAGGGTCGGAAAGGGCCAGGCAGGCAGATGGACACACACACACACACACACACAGAATGGGGGGGGGAGGCTGGTGTCCTTCACTCTCCAAACGCCCCCCTCCCAGTCTGTGCATGGGACCCCCAGCAATGCTGCCATCAGCTGCTCCCCTGCAGGGAAGTCCTGGATTGTCTGGGGGAGGAGAGGAGAGGACAGTGGCCACTCCCCCCCCCTTTGCTTGGCATTTGTGGGGAGACCCCTCAAGGCAAGATTCCTTCCCAGGGGCTCCCAAAGAGCATCCAAACGTTCCTGGCATCAAGTGGGGAAAGAAGCCTAAAAAGAGAGAAACTCCTGCACCGGCTGCGATTGGGGCTCGGAGGGGACAGGAACCCCCCTCCTTGCGAGCCCCCCCCACCCCACTCCAGCCTGCCCTCTGGCGGGACCCCCTTCCTGGAGAGGCTCCTCCCTGCCAGACCCTCTTGCAGCCTCTTGGACCCAGGGGAGGCTGGGGGGAGCGCATATCTAGGTGCAAAGGGCGGGGGGAGGGACACAATGTACCCGGGAAGGAGCCCTCCCCCCCTCTTCCCCCTCCCTCTCCAGGGACTTCCCATCAGGCTGGGGAGCGAGAGAAGCCGAGGCGCGCAAGAGGCCAGCCACGGCAGCTCCCCTTGCGAGAGGGAGGCCAGAGAGGGACGCGCCTTTGCGCCCCAATCCCAGCAGCCTTGAGACCAGACGGGTGCGGGGAGGGGATGATGGGAGCTCAGCTCTCGAGAAAGGCCCAGGGATGCCCTGTAGTCATACTTCATGGGGGATAGAGAGTTCGTCTCTCTCATCTCCGCCTGCCAGAGCAGAGTGCAGCACAAGGGTTAAGCCCAGAGAGTTGTGACATCCTAGAGCGGAAAGGAGCAACCGCTTCCTGCAGCGTGGAATTCTCTCCTCACCCCAGTACAGAAATCAATGAGGGCAACGTCCTCTCGCACATGCTCTGTTCGCCCTCTGAAGCCGCCCAGGATCGGAGGCTTCACTTCTCGAAACTTTGGGCTTGGGCATATCGATATTCGGAATATCAGAGAATGTAGAGATATATTTATTTTTGTTCATTCTATTTTGGGGGTTTAGCGTGAGATTTTGTTTATCAGAGTGAGACAGTCAAAATTGGTTGAATTGTGTGAGTCTCACGCTGATTGCGTGAGAGTTGGCAGCCATGCTGAGATTCCTTGGTTTTATGCCCTCTCTGGGCTTTGAACTTGCTTCCCGTTCCTGTGGCAAGAAATGTATCCTGATTGATTGTCAGACTCCCAAGGGGCCATGCAGGGGTAGCTTTATTGAATCTTGCTGGGCGATGCAATCTTCCCAGGTGCCATGTGGTGAGATGGGTAGAGGACTAATCCTATCATGCCCTTATCCCATCACCCTGGTGATGAAGGGAGGGGCAGAGAACTGCAGAAAGCTGCTTTGTCTTTAAAGATTTTTCTCATTTTCTCATCCAGGGAAATACAATATTCTGCCTTTTTAATACTTCCCAGAATATTTCATTCTTCTAGGAGAGGGGTGGGTGCTAACTTTCTACAGAGGTCTTCTAGTCCAGCCCACTGGTCAAGCAGGAGACCATATACCATTTCAGACAAGTGATTGTCCAGTCTCTTCTTAAAAATCTCCAATGATGAAGCACCCAAAACTTATGAAGACAGCTGTTTCACTAGTTAATTTTCCTCACTCTTAGGAAGTTTCTCCTCAATTTCAGGTTGCTTCTCTCCTTGATTAATTTCCATTCATTCTTTCTTGTCCTGCCCTCTGGTGCTTTGGAAAATAAATCGACTGCCTCTTTGTGGCAGCCTCTTAAATAAATACTGGAATACTGTTATCATGTGTACCCTCTCTTAAGCCCTTCTTGTTTCTAGACTAGCCAAACCCTGCAAACATTCTCCATGTTTTAGTCTCCAGGCTTTTAATCATTTTAGTTGCTCTTCTTTGAAATTTTGCCAAAGTCTCAATATCTTTTTTCTAATGTGGTGACCAAAACTGGATGCAGTGTTCCAGGTATGGTCTTACTGAGGTTTTATAAAGTGGTACAAATACTTCATGTGATTTTGATTCTACATCTCTGTTTATACAACCAAGGACTATATTAACTTTTTTGGCTTACATTTTGTATGTAGTCTAGATTTTCTAAAGCAATTGAGGCAGCCAGTAAATTGATTAAGCAATAAATAAGTATCCCCCATTTTTCCCTGTTGCATCTAACTGATATGCAAGCATGTCCTGATATTTTTTTTTCTTTTTGCAGTGTTCCAATGGTGAGCATTTATCTTATGCTCAGCCCATGAGGAAAGGACACTTAAATCAACCTTAGCTGTACAAATATTAGCAGACATTTTCTCCCCTACTCCAACACCATCCCAGGGCAGCTTCAATAGGTTTAAAATCTGTTATTCTTTTCCACCTATTCTCTTGGAAGGAATTTGGGTGCTTGGGAATGGAAGCAGTTACAGGCAGAGCAGTGATGAGAAATGGAGACACCTTATCTCATGGTGGTACTTATTCTGCCAATTCAAGGATGAAAACCAAATGCATCATTTGGCTGAGAAAAATGTGTTGTTGTTCAATTGTTTTCTGAAAAGAGTCATGTTCATCTATCAGGAGGCTAAGTAACCACATATTTAACACATCTCTGGATAGAGTAGCATTATTTATATCTATAGATACTGCAGCTCTTTTGTTTAAGCCCCATCTGTAAACAGCTTAGAGAGGGCTGCTAAAGCAGTGAAGCTATATACTGTATAAGTCTAAGTGCTATTGCAATATACATGAAGCACCTTGATCTGATTTTACATTCAAATAAAAAAATGCATGCTTGCCTTACCCAATTCATTCATTTTCATTCCCTCTCTCTCTCTCTCTCTCCGTTCTCTCTCTCCCCCCCCTCCTTTATAATATGCTGGATTCTAAATATCACCTTGCCCTTTAGGGCAATTGTTAAGTCCTTGGACATGGGTCAGAGTAAATGGAGACAGCCTCTGAATAGTGACTTTCAGCTCTTTATTAGCATAGTGACTTCTCAAAACAACAACAGTGAACCCTGCCTTCTTTAGGCAACCTTTTTGAGAATTGTCCAATAGCGAGCTATGAACGCAAGTACTTTAAACCAAAAATAATCCTCTGTTAAGGGCCAATCAGATTCCTAAGAACTAGCCAATCCGATCTGGCCGCCTAACAGCCAATCAGAAGTGAAGGGCCAGAACCCTGCACTTAACCACAAGCTCATACTTTATTAACTATGGTACATACATAACACCCCTTCCCCCTGGCTTCTTAATTATGGTGTAGTTATATAATCCTTTAAGTAGGATGGTTGTCTTTTAAGTCTTTCGGATTTTCGTTGGACTGGTTGATTGCAATCCTGTTGAGGTAGATTGTTGTTTGGCAGTGTCTCTGCTTCTTGCTCAGGTGCAATTTCTTGTGGTGCAAACAATTCTCCTTCCTGCTCCATTTCTTGAGTCTCACTTGATTCGTTGCTCTCTTTGAGCAGGTTCCCTGGAACGTCATCTTCTTCTTCTGTACCTCCCCCCCCCTCGGTTTGGTCATGGGGGAGTTGTTGACTATCCGTTATGAGTCGTGACCATAATTGGTCGATATGCCATTTCCACAGTCTATTGTCACAGCATTTCACTACATAGGATTTGGGGCCGGTCACTCGTACTACTGTTGCCTCTATCCATAACGGGTCGCCTGATAAGTTCCGTGCGTAAACACGGTCTCCTACCTGGAACGTGCGACAGCGGCCACTGGATCCTATTGGCTTTCCGGTTCGTAAGCAGGGTGCAACCGGTCGAGGTGGGAACGGAGTCTTCGTCCCATCAGTAGTTCTGCAGGAGTTCTGCAGGTGACGCTATGTGGAGTTATGTGTTGCAAAAAGAGAATTTGGTTGACTTTATCATCGATATTGTCATAGTCCATTTTTTGCAAAGTCTTTTTAACAAATTGGACCATGCGTTCCGCTCGGCCATTGGTCGCAGGGTGCGCAGGCAAGGTGAGCGCATGGCGGATGCCGCGGTCAGCGAGGTACTGCTCGAACATCAATGCCGTGAACTGTGGCCCGTTATCAGACACCAGGACGTCAGGCAATCCGTGGGTTGCAAAGAGTCTATTTAGGATCTTAATCACTGCCTCAGAAGTTGTGGCCGTCATACGATGAACTTCTAACCAATTGGAATATGCGTCGACTGTCAGCAGGAAGGTATATCCTTTGGTTGGCCCCGCGAAATCCAGGTGGATTATGGACCAGGGTCCACGTGGCGTTTCCCATTCAGTAGGCGTGGCTTTTGGTGGGGTGTTGCTGGCTTGTTGGCAACTGGTACACGCTTTGACCCACTGCTCAATTTGCCGGTCCATGCCCGGCCACCATGGGTAGCTTCGTGTGAGTGCTTTCATCCGCACGATGCCGGGGTGGCCCTCGTGCAGGGTTTGTAGTAGCGTCTTCCGGAATCGTTCTGGGACAACGACTCTATTGCCCCAGATGACACAGCCTTTTTGTGAAAAAAGTTCAGTCTGTCTTGCTTTAAATGGCGCGAAGTCATCTGGGACTTGGTCCAATGGCCATCCGCGTTCTACCCAGCCTAGGACTCGAGCTAGGGTGTGGTCTCGTTTGGTTTCTCTCGCGATGTCTCGGGCGTTCATAGGCGGCGAGTTGAGTGTTTCGATCTGCAATGTGGTTGCCGTTGGTGCCGGATCATTGAGAGTCTCTGGAAGTGGTGCTCGGCTTAATGCGTCCGCGTGGGAAATGGCTTTCCCCGGGCGATATTGAAGGCGATAATTATAAGCAGCTAGGAATTCTGACCATCAGGTCATTCTAGGGGATAATATGTAGGGGGTTGGCTTGTCCCCGGCTATTATCCCTAGCAAAGGTTTGTGGTCAGTTATAATGGTGAATGTCCTTCCATACACATTTTCATGAAATTTCTTTACAGCTGCAATGATTGCGAGGGCTTCTTTATCGATTTGTCCATAATTTCGCTCAGTTTTTGAAAGAGTCTTCGAAAAGTATGCAACAGGGGCTTCGTTCCCATAAGGCAGTACATGACTCAAAATGGTGCCCACCCCGAAAGGCGAGGCATTGCAGGTTATAACTAATGGTAAGGTCTCGTTATACTGCATAAGTACAGAGTCAGATGTGAGAAATTTTTTAACATTCCGGAACGCTTGTTCTTCCCGGTAACCCCATACCCACAATGCTTTTTTATCTAATAACCGGTGTAACGGTTCAGCACCAGTCGCCTTATGCGGTAAAAATACATTATAAAAATTAATGAGGCCTAAGAATGCCTGGAGATCGGTCTTGTTACATGGCCTGGGGGCATTTTTTATCGCCTTTAATTTACTTTCGGTAGGGTGGATGCCCTGGCTATCAATCCTATACCCTAGAAACTCAACACTGTCAGTATATAAGTGACATTTGTTTTTTTTCACCTTAAGTCCTGCCTCTTGGAATTTTTTAAGAACACTTTTCAAATGATCCTGCAAGATTTTTTTGGTAGGGGCTGCAATTAATACGTCATCAAAATATGGAACCACGCCCTTGATTCCCTGTAACAACCTTTCCATGAGGCTTTGGAATATCCCCGGGGCTACACTAACCCCATATTGCAATCAAGTACATTTAAAAGCAACTCTGTGCGTTACAATTGTTTGGGCCTGAGCCGTCTTTTCATCCACTGGTAGCTGTTGATAAGCTTGAGCTAAATCTAATTTAGCGAAAACCTTTCCGCCCCCCAAGGAGTGGGGAGGTGCTGCACCACCGGAACTGGATACGCATTCTGCTGTAGGGCATGGTTTAAAGTGGCCAGGTAGTCCCCACAAATTCGGATTGATCCATCTGGCTTAATGGGTGTTACAATAGGGGTTTCCCATGGAGAGTGATCGATGGGCTTCAACACCCCTTGAGCAATTAACTTATCGAGTTGTTCGTCGATCTTAGCTTTAAGAACAAATGGAACTCGACGGGGCTTCAAGCAAATTGGGGCTACTTTTGGATCTAAACTAAATGAGATTGGGGTCCCCTTATACTCGCCTAAACAGTCTGCGAAGACATCGCTGAACTCAGAAACAAGGTCTTCCTCCCACTCACAACCACCGAGTTGGTTCACGCCGGCCACCTCGATGCCTAGTGGCGTGAACCATTGGAGGCCTAATAGACTAGGCCTATCTCTGTCGATGATCGTTAGAGGTAAGTACGCTGAATGTTTTTTGAAGGAGACTCAGACTCGGCAGGACCCGACCACAGGGATTCGATTTCCTTGGTAGTCCTTGAGGATGAGGCATTGAAATTGGAAGTCTTGGCGTTGGATTGTGGGGATAAGTTGCTTGAGTGTCTTCCAAGACACCATCGAGAGGGACGATCCCGAGTCGACCTCCATGTGGCAAGGCTGGTTCTCGATGGCTACCGTGACTCGAATTTTCTTAGTGTCCATGACTGAGCCATGACCTATAGTGATAGTATGGTGAGCCTCTTTTTTTTGCAAAGTGCGATTTCTGTAGGAGTGGTTTACTGGTTCTCGCCTTACAGGATGGTTTCCTGTCGATTGGCGATAGTTGGCCCCTTTTGAGGCCTGGCTGGGTCCTGGTAAGCTGCGGCAGACCCGGCTGATGTGGCCTCGTTTCCCGCACTCATGGCAGAGTGCGTCGCGGAATTTGCATTCAGCCCTGGCATGGTTTGCTCCACAGCCATCGCAAGGGTGTAAGGGCTTAGGGTGAGGGTCCCGGTCGGACCACAGTTGATGGACCCCTTCTTCGTCACTGTCTGATGATGAAGAGAGGTCCTCGTGGTGCGTCGTTAGTAGCTGCCCTTCTGAGTTGGGTGAGATTTCACTGGTCGGTTGTGTTGCCAGAGTGCGGCTTCGCCGTAATTGTGCAGCTGACTTTTTGGTCGCCTCCACAGCCGTGACTTCGGCGATGGCGTCAGCAAGGCTGATGTCGCCTTTTGCCATCAGCTTGCTTTGCATGCCTAGTGCATCTAATCCCAGAAATACTCGATCTCTTAGTGCTTCTTCTAAATTGGCGAACCCACAGAGGCCCCCTAAATTCTGGAGGTCCGCCACAAAATCTGCCACACTCTCTCCTTTTCGCTGGTTTCTCTGATAAAACTTGTGGCGTCTCACGAGTGTAGGCATGGTTGGTGCGTAATGGTCTCTCAGGATGGGTTCGAGGTCATCCCAGCTCATGGCTTTCACTTCTCGAGGTTTGGTGAGTGCTTTTGCCATTTTAAATACAGCTGGGTCACAGTGCATCAGGAACAGTGCCCGCTTTTTTGCTGGTGTGGCGTCCTTCAAATTATTCGTCTCAAGAAACATTTGGAAGCGATCCATGTAGGATTCCCAATCCTCTTGGTTTGGATCGAACGGAGTGGGTGGTATGATGCCGCCGGACATGGTTCCGTTGTTGGCGTCGTCTTTCACGTGCTCGGTATTGCTTCCTGGCTTCTTAGGTTCAGACGTCTCCAAATCCCACCCTCGTCGCCAGTGTTAAGTACTTGGACATGGGTTGGAGTAAATGGAGACAGTCTTTGAATGTGAACTTTCAGCTCTTTATTGCATAGTGACTTCTCAAAACAATAACAGTGAACTCTGCCTTATATCGGCAACCTTTGTGAGAATTTGTCCAATAGCGAGCTATGAACGCAAGTACTTTAAACCAATAATAATCCTCTGTTAAGGGCCAATCGGATTCCTAAGAATTAACCAATCTGATCTGGCCGCCTAACAGCCAATCAGAAGTGCAGGGCCAGAACCCTGCACTTTACCTCAAGCTCATACTTCATTAACTATGGTACATACACAACATTCATCTTCCAGGTTCCCAATCTCCTGTTCATCTTTGTTAGTCACCTGTGAAAGTGTTACAGTTTCTCAATGTCCATCTTAAACTGCAGAAGTGATGTGGACTGACTGGTACAAAATAGAAAGAAACAATAACCATTATTGATCTTAACATTATACTTCTACTGATGCAGCACATGGTTGCTCTTTATTTCTTTGTTTTGTTGTTTCTCTCCAGTTTCTTTTCAACAGCATTATATAGTGATCTTCTTGCCCATTCTGGTCCTTCTTGCCCATTGGGATCAGTCCCATCATGGTGAGTGTGTGTGCGTGTGTGTGTATGTGTGTGTATCAGAAATAGTTTGCCATTGTTTGCTTCTTAGGACTGCAGGAGAGTGAGTGTCCCAAGGTCATATCAAGAGAATGGATATTGTTCATAAAACTTGTTGATTGTTGTACATACAGATATTCTAAGTGGGAGATCCATGCACAGAAATCCAACTCCATACATTGGATTTGAATTTTATGGCTGACTAGAATATAGTGCAACTTAAAGAATGAACAATTTTATGAATTACAGATGTGGCAGGCGCTTTGGGAGAAAATTATTCACTCATTGGAGTCCTTGTTCAGGTTGGATACAATGCATAGTTAAACCATGGAATTTGCTGGAGTTCCAGTTTGTCAGGCTTCGGAGGCAGCAGGAATTCGCGTTTGTGCGTGATCCCTGCTGCGCTCACTGCTGGAGTGCCTTCGATCCAATTGGATTGGGAGGCTATAGTTATTCTGTAGGGATAACTGAAGAGAGGGGAGATCCGGGCAGGGGTCAGGGGCTCTCGCACCCCCCTTCCCTAGCCGGCTTAACTCCCTTTTCCAAAGGTGGTGGAGCGGCGGTCAGCAATGGCCGTCACAAAGAACCTCTCAGCCAGACAAGTTTTGTGCTGGAGGAAGTGAAGAAAGAGAAGGCTTTTGGCTGAACCGGGATGACAATTAACATCTGAATACCCTGGAACTTTGGCTTTTTAAGTGATATATTGTTTCCCAGAAGATCGTTAAGCTGCAGTGGAAAGTAAAGGGAAAGTTGTTTTTTTTTCTCCTCACTTTCCCACGGAGACAGCAGATGGAAATCGGAAATACCCGCTTTGGCAGCAGAAGGTACTAACTTTGAAAATTAAAGCCAAGGGGACATTAGATTTCTAAACACTGACATTTAAAAATTAAAATCTTTTTGCTTTCAGTGGGAAGGAAGACAGGTAAATTATTTATACTAATGTTTGCTGAAGGAGATTGCTTGGAGTTTTATAAGATCAGAGATTAAATTGCAATAAAACTTCCCCAAAATACCTTGGAATTGTGTAATTGAATGCTACCCCAGGAAGAGAAAGTAGAAGAAAGTGCTAAATGAAACAGACTGTGCTGATTGTGCTGACTTTGATTGCTTGATGACTTTGGAACTTTTGTGAACTATCTTTTGAAAGACTAAGAAAACATTTGGACTGTTTAAATTTTTTTTTACAATGGTATCTGTTGAAGAACTGAAAATGCAATTTGAAAAATTAAGAGAAGAAGAAGGCAAGAGCTCCTTTGGATCTATCCTTTGCTTCTTAGAAATGGCAATTTCTACTTATCAGGAAATGCAACAAGAAAAAGGCTGGGATGATGAAGAAGAAGCCATCTTTAATGGACATATGATTTTAAATGAGTATTAGGATGAATTGGTTTTCATATGCGCAAATACATTCAAGATATGTTGAAGATTCTAAAATGGAGGGATTCTATGATAAACAGACTGACTTGGATAAGATCTTGATGGGTACTGATGAGAAGGTGATTAAAAAATTATATGGTTATTTACTGGAAATTAAATTAGAGGAAGAACAAGTTAAAGAAACTATGATTGTTTGGGGAAGAATTTTGGATATGGGATTGATTTAGAGAAATGGCAAAAATTGTGGTCTCAAAATTATAAAATGACAATGTCAACAGCATATAAAGAAAACTTGTATAAGATGTTTTACAGGTGGCACTTTCCCCCGACAAGAATAGCAAGAATGTTTAAGAACAAATCTGAAAAATGCTGGAAATGTCATCAGATACCTGGCTCATATTACCATATGTGGTGGACTTGTGAGGACGCTAGAAAATATTGGACTAAAATTCGCATGTGGTTGGAAAAAATGACAAAGAAACACAGACTTGAAACCAGAGATATTTTTATTGGGAATTTTACCTGATACATATAGTAAAGATTTGAAATACCTGATTGTAAATGTATTAACAGCAGCTAGGATTGTATTTGCTAAAAACTGGAAGAATGAGAAAATACCATTACAGGAAGAAATTAAGAAAATATTGGAATGTGCTGAGATGAGTAGATTGACATTTGAAATTAGAGAGCAAGAGGATAAACAATTTTATGAAATTTGGCTAGATGATAAAATACGATAATAGAATATTTAGAATGCTAGATAGTAAGGAATATCTTTACTTTTTTTTTTGTCTTTATTATTTGACACTATATTTATAAAGTGTTTTTAGGATTGATTTGGAATGAATATGTGATTTGTTACAGAATAAACTGTTTAAAGTATTGTTATCTCATAAAGCATGAATAATTAAAAGTATAGCCAAAAGTTTTTTTGTTTTTTTTTTTAATAGCGATATTAGGATATATAAGTTTGGATTGACAATATGAGTTGTTATGTAACGTAATTGAGACTACAAAATGAATGCACAAAACTGATGAACCAACCAACATGCTGGATGTACATATGAGAGTTGATGTTTTAATGTTTTGTTTGTCTTGTTTGTTTGTAGAAAATCAATAAAATTCTTTTTTTAAAAAAAAATTTTTTACAATGGTATCTGTTGAAGAACTGAAAATGCAATTTGAAAAATTAAGAGAAGAAGGCAAGAGCTCCTTTGGATCTATCCTTTGCTTCTTAGAAATGGCGATTTCTACTTATCAGGAAATGCAACAAGAAAAAGGCTGGGATGATGAAGAAGAAGCCATCTTTAATGGACATATGATTTTAAATGAGAAAGAAAAGGGTAAAAAGGAAAAGAAAATGGAGAATTTAAGTTCTAAAAAAACAACCAAGAAAGGGAAAAGTAAGGTGAAAAATCGATATAATGTCAGAAAGCAACAGAAGAGAGGAATACAACAGAGAGGGGAGACTAAAAGGCTGGAGATTGAGAGAGTGGGGGTGAAAAGGCTAGATTTGACAAGGAAGGATGGGAAAAAGTGAAGGGAAGTTATAAAGGCTTAAAACAAGATGTTAATAAACAGGTTTTTTTCAGAGATAAAGGGTAAAACATAATCTAAAAAGAGATTCTGCAAAAGTACACAAGATTGTATTGTAGTATTTGTATTTGAAATATGTGTTAATAGAATATTGTAGGGAATGTGTAAAATGCCTAAGATTTAATTAATAAAGTTTAATTAATTAATTTGTTATGGAACATTATTTTTAATATATTGTAAGATCATTATGTTTTATATTTTAAAATGTTATGTAGAATGTACTAAGCAGAATCAGAATAGAAACTATGTATTATTTTAAGTGTTAAATTTGGGGGGAAAATAGAAAGGTGTCATACTTCAACCAGTGATTACAGGAAAAAGTTTGTGGTAAAGAGAAAAGATAAATAGATAATTGAAAAAGAACGGACAAAAGATACAAGTATAATGATATAAACTGAGATTAAATAAATAAATAGAATTAAGAGAGTGAAAAGAGAAGATATGAAATAGTATATAAGGTGAGCATGAATTTGATTTATGTCTGTACAAAAAGTTATAACCCCGGGGTTAAGCTGCTTTCTGAAAAGAAGTTTTATGTTTTTATGTTATGTATTTTGTTTGCTTATGTTTGTTTATCGAGGATTAATGATGTTGGATAAGAACATATGAAATAGTAATAATATGAAATATAGTAATATGAAATACATGAAAGTATAAGTTTAATGAATAAAATTGAACAGAAATAAAGGAAGAAACAGTGAGAAGTTGGAAAAGAGTAATGTATTTAAATGAAATGTTTTATTTGTTTTGTTAAGCAGTTTTTAGAAAAGATGTTTTATGTTCTTATGTTTTATGTTTTGTTTGTCTGTGTATTGTCTTTGAAAATTGATAAAATTTGTTTAAAAAAAAAACCATGGAATTTGCTGATATTACATATGGTGATGGCCACCATTCTAAAATGGATTTGACAAATTCATGGAGAATCAGGCTCTCACAGACAGCATATTTTAAATATCAGCTGCTAGAAAGAAATTCAGGAAGAAGCTTATCAATCTCTTGATATTT
The DNA here is from genome assembly GCA_033807585.1 of Hydrophis major. Lineage (NCBI taxonomy): Eukaryota > Metazoa > Chordata > Lepidosauria > Squamata > Elapidae > Hydrophis > Hydrophis major. The sequence goes on along the minus strand of CM066329.1, from coordinate 87,820,289 downwards.
GTGAGCTGTTTGTTAGTCAATCTGTGACACAATTGCTGGTCAATCTGTGACACAGGAGTAGATGAGCCATTGATTGATCCAGCATTGCTTCTTACAGTTCTGAAGCTTATCCCTGCCAGGTGCATTAGGGAACTCATATGTTTTTTTCAACTGCATGAATTGATTTTAACATTCATGCATGGATTGTACAATGGGCTAAAATTGTCCTTTTTTATGCTTTTTCTCATTCCTATTCAACTTATGCTGGTAGAAGCAATTAGGTATCTTTTTATGAAAAATAGGTTGTCAGCTGCCTGACATAAATCCCTGAATATTGCTAAAATTAAAGCCACTTAGATTAGATTACCATAGAAGTTATGTTTTGTTTTTAACACCTTCTGATTGCAACTGCCATGCAATAGACTAATGATCTGTCATGTCTATCCTTTCCATTATCACAGGTTTAGGACAAGATCTTGATAGATGATTTGCTAAACTTTGTTTGAATGATAATAGTGGAAATAACTGATACATCAGAAAAATACCTTGAGATCCCCAGAGACCAACAATATTTACTTACAATTTCTGAAAATACATAATACAGCTTCCCTAAAGCCAAACCCGTATTGTAAATGTTAAAATAAGCTGGAGATGCTTATCAAAACAAAGAAAGCACTTTGTATTATTGTAAATAATCATTCTCTCATACGTATTGCTCCATATTAAATGTTAGGCTACAATCACCAATGTCAGCTTTGGAAGCTATATTAGCCTCAGAACCAAAAGATTGACAACTGACAACCAAAAGATTACTCAGCGTGACACAAGACTTTTAGGAAAAGAAGGTTTTACAGTTTTAGTTACTATATTTATAAGCTTTGATTATAATCTCCCCCTTTGCTGGGGGAAGATGTTGGATAGAAAGGGATAAAAATGTTCAGTTACTTGGCATTGTTGGTTGCTACAAGTCCAAACATTCTACTTGACCCAGGACAAAAACAACCTCCTAACCATTTATTGGGAAATTTTCACACAATGTTGTCTTCAATGCAGCATAATAGGAGCCTCCACCTTTCTTTCCCTTCTCTTTTTTCAAAAGTAGTCATGTTCGGCTTCTACTAACACAAGGTATGCCAAGTAGTCTGTCTTCATCAAGTTGTTTCAAGGTCAGATGAGAAATTATAAGAATATAGTAGCCAAATCCAAAGCAGTGTCTGCCAACTTTCTAATATGTACTCACATTGGGTGCACAACTTCCAAGATATTTTTTATTCACACTCCTGAAATCCCGCTGGTTCCAGGAACCGTCATTTGGCCTTGATAGGCTCTATTGACTTAGTCGGTGCATTTCACCAATGTCGCTGGGGTCACTGGCTGCAGCAGTGAAGATGAGTCATGAATGAAGAGTTGCTTTGTGACAAGATGGGCAGCCAATAAATTTAATAAATAAATTAAAATGAAATCTGACCGTCAGGGTGCAAGCTCAATCCATGCATCTACTGTATATTTAAGGCTTTCTGAGTAGGAATCAAGCACACATTGGGAATGTGCCTGGGTTGCCTGGAGGCAGCAAGGAGAGATAGAGGTGGGCCTGAGGAGGATGTCAGAGGCAAGGATATAAGATGGATGTGAAAGAAAGTGGTACTGACCTTGAGAATGGAGAAGGAATGAGTGAACTATATATAAATGAGGGCCAGAGAGAAAACTCTGACAGGATTTTAAGATTCTGCTATTCTACTCTACTACAATGAAGAGAATTCCTGGCCTTGCCTGCCCTCAAAGGGCTGACACAGAGTTACTGGAAAGGAGAGCACGGAATATGTGTCTGCATGCTGAGTTATGAAGAGCCAAAAGAGAGACATAAACAAAGTTGAGCAATCTGAAGCGAGAAAGCACTGTGGTAGCCTAGAAATGCTGAGGGATGAGCTGGAATCAAAGTCAGGAACCATCTGAGCTTAAGAGAGTAACAGAAATCAGAGCAGGGAACTGGGTGCCAAAGTTGCTTCAAGCAATCAAAGTGCAATGGAAGCATTGTTCAATCCATCCCAACTTGTATTCACAGCTGCAAATGCTTTTGCATAGCCAGGGGACAGCTAACCTGCTGGGATTGCTGCTTGCTAATGAACCTCTCATTTCTGTGGGTCTCAAATATATTGCATCAAGGTCAGTATTGCCTGGCATCTATATTGGTTGAGGAGGCTTTTTCTTGGTAGATAAATAGCCTGGCAGTGCCACATCCAGGGAAGCTGAAGCCCCCTCACTGTATTATAGATCCAAATTTGTGGTGTGCTGAACCTACTTTTTAGCCCATCACAAATTATTGATTTGATTCAGCAGGATCTTCTGAAATTCACATCTCTCAGGTCAATAGCTGTACTATCTATTTCACTTTGTTTGATATTAAATATATTTAAAGTTTTTTTTTTTTTTCATTTTTTCCTCTGCTGATATCCTTCCTTAGAAAAAAGTTAACAGCTCTTAACAGATTTGGAAGGGATCTTCTAGTCCAACCTCCCGTTCAAGCAGAAAACACTATAGCAGACAAAGGATTGTCCAGTCTCTTCTTTAAAACTTACATTGTTTGAGCACCCACAGCTTCTAGAGACAAGCCTGATTAATTGTTCTATCTCTCAGGGAATTTCTCCTTAGTTCTAGGTTGGTTCTTTCCTTAATTAGTTTCCATCCATTGCTTCTTGTCCTATCTTCTGGTACTTTGCAGAATAGGTTGATCCCCTCTTCTTCGTAACAGCCCCTAAAATATTGGAACACTATTATCATGTTACCCCTAGTCCTTTTGTTAATTAAACTGGACATACCTAATCCTGCAACCAGTCTTCATATGTTTAGCCTCCAGTCCCTTAATCCTCTTCGTGGGTCTTCTCTGCACTCTTTCTAGAGTCTCAACATCTTTTTTATATCATGGCTATCAAAACTGGATGCATTATTTCAAGTTGGTTTTACCATGGTAGTGCTGGACATTATAAAGTTACTGTCTTATGATCTATTCTGCCTATTTCTTGCTAGTCATGAGGCAAACTGATGCTTTAATTGTGTTATTGATTTTTGCCATTAGCTGAAACACTGATAGGTTTGTGGAGGTGGGGAAAAGCTGCTTAAGTAAAGTAAGACAGCTTTTCAGCATATTAAATGATGCCAAACATGACAATATGATTAATATGATTTTTTAAAAATTGAAATGTAAGAAATCCACAAAGTGGCACAGCAAAGAATATATATTTCAACTCAGAGCAAGCACAATATTGCTTATGACTCAATATGGAAACATTTTCTATAACAGTAGCAAGTTGAAAAAGGTTACATGTGGAATTCACATGCCATGTGTTTGTTGACGTGACAACTTTTCTATGACATTTTCTCGTTGTGCAGTAAAAGATGAGTAAAGTCTAATTTTGGATCATACAATGCATACACAAAAAAGCAATCTAAATCCTTTAGATTGCTGTCATCTGGAGACAATTGAAATCATTTTTAAAGAAACATACTAATATTAAATTTCTGAAATATAACAATTCTAAAGAAACACCATAATTATGAACTAGTGCAACCCTAGTTTAAAAATAATATTCTTTTTTTAAAAAAACTTTTTAAAAGTTGCATTTTCCAAAGTAATTTGATATTTTGAGAGGGTTTTTTCTTTAAATTCTGTCAAACATTTTCCATGCTATTCTGCAACCAATTATCTAAAGATAATTCTTTTAATTCTACTTCCATGATGGAAAAAATAGGAATGCTAACTAATGACAATCAAGTATTTCTTGCCAGTAGACCAGTATCCAGTATGCCTTATAGTTAACTCTCAGATCCAGGCCTACCCCCTCTTCATCCTAGGGCACGCAGGGAGGAACGGAGAAGGGAGCAACATGAGTTGTGTGACTTATGGGGGAGAAAAGGGCCCTGATTCCCTTCATTAGCTGCAGCTGAGAACACAGTGTTTAAAAAGGGAGATTGTGCACAGCAACTTGTTGGAAGCAAATTGTGAGGTATCTTTTATTATCGAGGCTTATCTGGGTTCCTGGCATCTTCCCAACTGTGTGTGTTTTGTTGACCTTTGAAGTCTGCAATTCCTTATCCCGCCCTGTCCAGTTAATTGCTGCAGCAGTGGTTTGTGTGGATTTTTATTTACAGTTTATATGTACTTTATTTTTGGACTGAATTTCCTCCACTTAGACTGTTTTAGGAGAGTTTTTTCTCCAGCTGAAGGTAACTGGACACTGGGGGCAAAGTTGGAGATGTTAAAGGGACTTTTCTTACTTATGTGACCCTGTTGCCTTTATGCCATGCCCTAGGTCATCACAGATTTTTTTTTAAGCATGTCCAATGCACACTAAGTAAAGACCACACCATTTACTGGCAATATGTTTATGACAAGCTAGGGATTGTCAGTGGTAAAACAATTGTTTTGGCAGCTCAGGGACTGATGGATTGCACTTTAGCTCAGCCATGAGGAAGAGATCTTAGTTTCAATCAAACATAATTTATGGAGCTGCAAGAAGTTTTGAAATGGTACTTCACGTTGACAAAGGAATAAATGATTCAGCCCTCTAAAGCTGTATTATCAAGTTATGTGGTCCTCTCACTTCAATTTACTTTTGAATTCTTCCCTTAGAGTCCTCTTCCCTTATAAAATGTTATTGCTGTAGGGGAAGGAGAAGAGGAGCACCATCTAAAAGGGCTTAAGAGAAAAACTGCAGGATTGTCACTAAGGCAGTCATTCTTGAGCCCTCTCAGTGAACACAAAATTGTTTCCCAAAGCTGCACAGTATGGAGCCCCTTCAATATTTGTTGAAGATCTGTCAATCTGGGTGGTAATGGCAAACCTATGACATACTGTACGTACAAGTCAAGAGTAACCCATGGTATCATTTTTGGTGACATGTTTAGTTTTTTTTTTTTAAATAATATTTATTGAAAGTTAAAAATAAAGAATATATTTTTTAAAAAGAGAAACATGTTCTCATGTTTTTGCAATGTTTTCATAGTAGTGTACATTTCTATTAGTGTCAATTAAAGTCGTTTGTTACAAGTGAATATATAACTTATTTCTTAAATCCTTATTTTTGTTCTGTTATCATTACAATTATAATACAATATTTATTTAATTATATTCCTTTACATAGCTAATATACATAATCAGAGAAGCCATAGAGATAGAAAAACGCCCACACAGCATGAATAAAAGAGATGATACCTCCCGCCTACCAGCCATTTGGAAACCCGCCCTCATGAACAGATGAGTACCTAACATGAAGAATGACACTAGACCCACACCCACAAGGTGCACACAAGATGCCACCACCACACTTCCATGTAGAAAGCAGTCTCACACCCACACAGAAGATGAGACATGACCATGGACCAGAAGCCGCACTGCAGCTGCATCACTATCCACTTCAAACCCCTCTGTGTCATACATGAAGCGAACTGACCCCCACCATGAAGATGCAGCAGGACCACGAACTCGAAGCCAAACAGCAAGATCACAGCTCACCAGCTCAAATCCTCCAGCAACTAAGACTAACCTGAGCACAACCAAGCCCCCATCTGAACAGAACACGCCTCCAGCCAATCAGAACAGGCCCAACCCCCCAACCAATCAGGACACAGCCAAACCCTCAACCAATGAGAACACCCCCCCACCCAATTAGAACACAGCCAAGCCCCCACCCAATCAAGTCACACCCCCACTAGCAGTTAAAAGGAAGAAGCAGCTGCAAGCTCACATCACTCCGAGAAGCACAGAGCTGAAGACCCAAGCCTGAAGATGATGAATGAGACTTCATCGAAACGTTGCCTAGATACTTCCAATCTTACGTGGGAGAAAACCCGAATAACCAAAGATCCATATACATAGCTATATATATATTTATCCTTATTTCCATTTTTCCTTGTTGTTTGTTTAATCAGTCTCACAAGACATCTTTACTTCTTTTTTATACAACCATTTGTACCAAATATTCCAAATTGTAAAAAACTCTTCCTTATTTTTTAGTAACATGGTTAGTCTAACCATTTCTGCACATTGGTGGATTTTATTAGTTACTGCCAGGTCAGTGGGTATCATTGTTGATTTCCAGTTTTGGGCAAGATTATCCTTGCCGCTGTAATGAGATGCTGGTGTTTTTTGCTCCATGTCGGTTCTGTCATTCCAAGTAGAAATGTCTCTAAGTTGAATTTAATCTTTAGTTTTGTCATCTCTTCTAACCATGTCTGTATCTTAGATCAGTATTTTTGGGCTTAAGGACATGTCCACCACATGTGAAAATACATTCCCTGGCTAAAGTTACACTTCCAACATTTAGGTGACATATTAGGGAACATCTTAGCAAGTCTTGCTGGTGGGAGGTGCCAGCGATAGAACATTTTATAAATATTTTCTTTATACGAAACTGATAACATTAATTTATTGTTAGTTCGCCAAATTCGTTCCCATTGTTCTAATTCAATATTGTGGCCACAATTTTTAGCCCATGTTATCATGCTCTCCTTAACCATTTCCTCTTCCATTTTGAATTTCAGTAAACAATTGTACATTTGGTAATCATCTTTTTTTCACTTCCTTGTAAAATTTGGTCTAATTCCTGATCTGTATTATAAAATCCAAATTGTTCCTTGCCTTTTTTGTGTTTTGTTTGAATTTGAGCATACGGCCACCACCCAATTTCAATTCCCTGTGTTTTGAATTGTATCTGTGTTTTCAAGTCACCTTCATCTGTTATTAATTCTTTGTATTTTATTGTTTTGTTCAGATCCATAACTTTGGGATACACTTGTTCCTCCATTGGAGATAGCCAAAGAGGTATTTTCACATAATGGTTTATTTTCATTCTTTCCCATATATATAACAAAGCATCCCTTATCCAGTGGGTTTTATTTTTTCCATCCCAGAGAAACGCATGCCAGCCAGTCTGTAAATCGAAGCCTTCTATTGTCAATATTTTTTTATCCTCCAGGTTAATCGAATCTTTGATCCAGGTACTTGCTGTGGCTTGATAGTATAACTCAAAGTCTGGGAGCACCAATCCTTCCTTATTTCTACTATCTTGCATTAATTTGTATTTTACTCTAGCTTTTTTCTTTTGCCAAATAAATTTACTAATTTTTTTGTTCAGATCTTCGAATAATTTTTTCCCTAGTTTGACTGGCACAGTTTGAAAGAGATACAACAATTTTGGAAGTACATTTGTTTTAATGGTGGCTATCCTTCCCATGCAAGAGAGTTGTAAATTTACGCATCTATTAAAATCTTTTTGTATCTGGTCTATCAACTTGCCATAATTATCAGCCTTTATTGTAGAGCATTTCACTGTAAGCCAAATTCCTAAATATTTTACTGAATTTCATTGTCTGAATCTCTAATTCTTTTGTCAGCTCCTCATTTTGCTTTTTAGTACAGCTTTTGGTTATTATCTTAGCCTTTTTTCTGTTGATTTTGAGTCCTGCTACTTTACCGAATGCCTCTAACTCTTGCATTAAATTTTTGCTTGACTCTTTTGGATCCTCTATTATGAAGACCATGTCATCAATGAACACTTGCAGATTTTATGTTTCCTGTTTAATAGTCAACCCTTGGATCTTTCCTTATTTTTCCTTATTTGGGTTAACAACACTTCCACTGATAAGATATATAATAATGGAGCAAGCGGACATCCCTGGCTCACTCCTTTGCTTATTTTTATACTGTTTGTGGTTTCTCCATTAATTACTAATTTTGCTTTTTGAATAGAATATATTGTTTTAATTAGTCTTATAAAGTTTTCATTTTGGTGACATGTTTAAAGCTTCATGAGAATGGGGTGTGCTCTCTGAACCAGGGATGGGATTCAAATTTTTTAACAACCGGTTCTGTGGACATGGCTTAGTTGGTGGGTGTGGCTTGGTGATCATGTGACTGGGCGGACATGGGTTAGTGGTCATGTTATTGGCTGGGTGTGGCCAACTCAATATCACTCACATCAAGGCATGAATCTCCTCACCTGGCCTCTCATGACTGTGGGGATGCTGCAATAGTTGTAAGTGTGAAAAATGGTCATAAGTCACTTTTTTCAATGCCATTGTAGCTTTGAATGGTCACTCCACATAAGCAAAGTACCAGCAAAGGAAGGGAAAAAAACTCCAGAGATGTTCCTGAGACAGGAAGTCTAGTCCTGCCATGAATGTAATAAGGGTTAATGGAAGGTAGTTTCTGTAAGCAACACCAGAATGTTTCCTTCCTGCCTTCCTTACAGGATTAGGCCAGTAATTTCTTCTAACAACCGTTTCTCCGAACTTCTTAGAATGTTAACAACCAGTTCTAGTGAATAAGTGCAAACTGGTAGAATCCCACCCCTGCTCTGAACCCTTTGAAAACCATCAAATAGATCTCCCATACACTATTAGAATGGAGTTTGTTTTCCTGTAATAAGGAACAAATGAATTCATATGTGTGAAGAATAACCAGAGGTTAATCCAAAACAAGACGTAGAAACTCTATTACGAGATTCCATTTAGCTTGATAAATTATCAAGTTTATGGAGGCCTGAATGATGCACAACTTGCTACTATATTCTTTATCAAACATTTTAATTAACTAATTATTTTTAATATTTCAGAAAACCCCACTACATTTCAGTATTCTTGCTTAATGAGGAGGAAAGTCTAGGAAGTCCATAAGTAATAAAAATAATTTCAGAACAATTTGTGAAATGAGACAAAGGTGGATTATTGGACTTGACACCAAAGTATTCTTTTAATATTTGAAATGATTGTTTTAAAAGGCAAAAACTGTCCATGTAGAAAATGAAGTCTTAATAGTCTCTTTAAAATAATCTGTTTCCACAACTTTTTGAAGTAGGTATAAGATTTACTGTTTTACCTAATCTCTAAAGTTTTGTGGGGATTTTTTTTAATGCTGCATGCCTTAAGATTTTGTATTTGCTAAAATATCTTATTAGCAAAGTAATCTGTACAAAATTGTTTAGAGATTTATGATTTTCTTGTTTTTTATTGTCTACAGTTTCTAAAAACACTGAATATTGTACTTTGCAATTTGCAAAGTATTGCAATTTATTTCAAAAAGTAACATTTGCAGCAAGGCTTCAAACTTTGTTTACTACTGTTTCTGTGGGCGTGGCTTATTTGGTGGGCATGGCTCATGTGACTGGGTGGGCATGGCTTGGTGGTCATGTGCCTGGGGTCATGTGACTGGGTGGGCATGGCTTGGTGGTCACATGATGGCTGTGTGGTTTGGTGGTCATGTGACTGGGTGAGTGTGGCCAACTCAATGTCACTCATGTCACCTGGCCCCTCCCCTCCCAGCCATTCCTTGTCACACCCAGTGTCAACTTATCTATAGTTCTGTAAAAATGTTGTTCACCTTTTTCTGACTTTATTATCTCCATACTATAGATGTACTTTCATGGACCACTGAAAGGAAGAAATGACTCACATGCTTTACTCAAGAGTATGATAGGCAACAGGCTTTTAAGGGGCTGCCATAAAGAAAGGGGGACAATGTATTTTCCAAAGCACAAACAAGACAAACAAGAAGCAATGACTAAGGCTAAGGAGAATCTTTCTGACAGTGAGAACAATTAACCAGTGGAATTTGCTTGCCACCAGAAGTTCTGGGCGCTCCAACATTGGAAGTTTTTCAGAAAAGACTGGACAGCCATTTCTCTGAAATGGTATAGGGTTCTCCCCAAGGTCCCTTCTAAGTTATTCTGACCCCTTTTCCAGGACCTCTATTCAGATTTTAACATCCTCAGACTTTTCGTGCCTGAGCAGGGGGTTGGACTAGAAGACCTCCATAGTCCTTTCAACTCTGTTAAACGCACCTGTATTTATGCTCTGGACTATTGACATGTAAACCCTGAAAAATACCTGGGCAAAAGAAAGGCAATAAAATCACTCTAGGTGTAGGGACAGTGCAAAATATTAATATATGATAAATAATGGAACAAATAATGGTACAATTAAAAATAATAGCACAGAGTTTTCTCCCCCCCCTTCCTTCTTTTTTCTCTCTCTCTCTCTCTTTCTTTCTCTCTTTCTCTTTCTCTCTCTTTCTTTCTCTCCCTTCCTCTTTCTTTCTTGCTCCCTTTCTTTCTTTCTCCCCCTTCCTCTCCCTTGCTCTTTCTTTCTTTCTCTCTTTCTCTCTGTCTTTCTTTCTCTCCCTTCCTCTTTCTTTCTTGCTCCGTCTTCCTTTTTTGCTCTTTCCTTCTTGCCCTTCCTCCCTTCCTCCCTTCCTCCTTCTCTTCCTTCTCTTCCTTTTCTCTAACTCACACACACCTTTTCTAAGAAGAGCTTATTGGGTGAACTCCAGACCAGCAAGAGTAAGAGAGAATGAAGAAAGCAGCAGCCTCGGGTCATCCCTTTGGAAGCACATGGGCGGCAGAGGTGGTGGGCTGGCATGGTGCGGCTATGGGAAGCAGCTCCAGGAGATCCCGGCCTCCCTTTGGGGGGAACAGCGGAGGTAGTATGGGGAGGCTGTGGCATGGGGGCAGTGACGGTGGCAGTGCAGCTATGGGAAAGGGTCATGGACGCACCCCAAAAGGGAGGGAGAAAGGAAACAGCTTTCTGTTCACTTTCTCTGCTCTGCTGGGGTAGAGAGGGGCACAGAGGTACCCCGAAAGGGAGGGAAAAAATGGACAGAAAGCCTTTCATTTTCTCCACTCTGCTGAGGCAGAGAGGGGCATGGAGGTGCCCCAAAAGGGAGGCCGGGAACTCCTGGGGCTGTTTCCCATAGCCACGCTTCCACCACTGCTGCCCCTGCTGCTGCCCTCCTGCCCTCTGGACTGGCCCCAAAACAGCACCCCACCTTGGCCTCCTCTGGGGGGGGTGGATGCATGAAAAGGTCCCAGACAGTGGGGGGGAGGCCCAGAAAGGCCCCAGGCAGTGGGGGGAAAGCCCAGAAAGACCATGAGAGGTGGGGCAAAGGCCTGGAAAGGCCCCTGGTGGTGGTGGGGAGGCCCAGAAAGACCCCGGGTGATGGACAAGGGGCTAGCGTGACTTGCAGGCTTACCTGTGAACAGGCTGCTCAGTTGGGGTACAGGCACCACATGGGGAACTCACGTTAGGCAAGCCATGAGGCCCAGCATGACTGGGCGGGGATAGCAGGGGGGGTGAGCTGCGAGGGTGAGCAAGCATTGTGTGGGTGAGGCAACTGAGCGACTGGCAATGGGGAACTGGTTCAGGGGTGTGGCCAGCCAGAAGTTATTACCGGCTCGGCGACCCACGCCTAATACCACTACCAGTTCTCCCAAACTGGTTCGAACCAGTTGAATACCAACCTCTGATTTGCAAATAAACCATTTAAGCCTCAAGTATGATATGATCAAACATATCATCATCAACAAAACATAGCATCTGTTACATGCAAAAATCAATAAATATTAGAACAATTCTTGAAATTATCTATCCTCAAAATGGATAGACCTTTGCATGTAATTACATGTGGAAATAGTTTTATTTCTGCAATAATGTATTCTTTAAACATAATTATATTTCAGAGATTTTTAACATGAGTTTGCTTTGATATAAGTGTAGGAAATCAGTTTGTATTGCAAAAAATGTATGTTCATTTTGAAGATATTTCTGGATTATGTTCAGTTATTCTACTTCTAACCCTAATTGTATGTTATTATTCCAGGTGGAATCACTATATAAAATTAAATAGACTACTAAAATTATGTTGTATAATATTATATACTATAATAAGAATCATATAAAATATAATTCAGTTTACAATTCTTCATCCTCTTTGTGAAGTCCAGCCATGTATATGTATCATAGTAAACAAATGAAACTTCTAACTATATTATTAGGAAACTTGGTGTCTTAATGGAAAATTACTTAAATATGACCCAGAAGCGTGCTGCATCTGCTAAAAAAAGCCAATACAGTTTTAAACAAAGGGATAGAATCAACTTCATGTGAAATGTTATTACAACTTTATCATGCCTTGGTAAGACCATATGTGGAATACTGCATCCAGTTTTGGTCGCCATGATGTAAAAAATGATGTTGATACTCTAGAAAAAGTGCAGAGAAGAGCAACAAAGATAATTAGGGGACTGGAGGCTAAAACAGGCTAAAAATAATGGTTGCTGAAACTGGGTATGTCTAGTTTGTTGAAAGCACCTGAAGGCAGGACAGGAAGTAATGGGTGGAAACTAATCAAGGAGACAAGCAACCTAGAACTAAGGAGAAATTTCCTGACAGAACAATTAATCAGTGGAAAAAATGTATCTCCAGAAGTTGTGAATGCTCCAACACTGGATGTTTATAAGAAGAGACTGGACAACCAAATGGTATAGGGTTTCCTGCCTGAGCAGGGAGTTGATTAGAAGACCTCCAAAGTTCCAACTCTGTTATTCTTGTTATTCTGTTATTGTCTATACATGAAAGAAATGACAAAATTAACTATTTAGAGAAGAAGAGGATGAAGAAAGAGTAGGGGTAGGGGTAGGGTTAGGAAGAGGAGGAGGAGGAGGAGGAGGAAGAGGAGGAGGAGGAGGAGGAGGAGGAGAAGAAGAAGAAGAAGAAGAAGAAGAAGAAGAAGAAGAAGAAGAAGAAGAAGAAGAAGAAGAAGAAGAAGAAGCCATATTAGTGCTTAATAGGTACTCCTTAACTTACAACCATTCATTTAACAACCATTTAAAGTTATAACAACACTGAAAAAAATGACTTATGACTCCAGTCCTCATACTTATGACCATCACAGAGCCACATGGACCCTTGATCAAAATTTGGGCATTTGGTTCATGCAATATATGTAACTGGCATTATTTATGACCATTGCAGTGTCCTAGGTCATGTGATAACCATTTCTTATCTTCTCCACCAGGTTCTGACAAGCAAAGTTAATAGAGGAAGATGGGTTAATTTAATGACCTCATGATTCATTTAACAATTGCAAGTGATTTGCTTGACAAAACTTGTTATAAAATCAAGTGCAATTCATTTAACTGCCTTGCATATAGTAACAGAAATTCTAGTCCCAATTAGGATGCTATGTCGATGACTACCCGTATTGATTTTGCTGTCAGGAAGATTGAAATTGCAGTTTTGAATCAGTTTCAAGATAGAAACTGTAATCGTCAACTCAAACCACCATTTGTCATTAATATGTTAAGAATGACATATTACTTGTCTAAAGATCCACAAAGAAATATAAGGCTTTGTCTTTTAAGGATATTAGCTAAATCTATCTCTCAGTCTTCTGGTTTTCAAACCTCATCCAACTATTCTTCCTCCAGAAGTTCTAGGTCACAGGTGTCAAACTTGTGGCATCATGTGACATATGATGTTTCATCCCCTTCTCTGAGCTAGGGTGGGCGTGGCCTGCAAGTGACACTTCTGACCCAGGGGCCGCCAGTTTGACACTTCTGTTCTACATAGGTGGTCCAACCCTGGAGGTTTTTGAGAAGAGATTGGACAACCATTTATCTCAAATGGAATAGGTTATCCTGACGGAATAAGGGACTAGAAGACCTCCAAGGTCCCTTCTAACTCTGCAATTCTGTTATTCTTTCCCTATTGACTTCTGCCTTTCTACTTTCCCAAAATATTTCTAATTTCATAACCACATAACTATCTTATAATTACTTATCAAATGATTCCACTCTCAGTATTATCTTTTCTACCTTCACTGTTACATCACCTTTCTTTCTCTTTCCTTCCCCACTAAATTCAAACTCCGCACCCTATTCTTTTTCCTTAATAGCATCCTTCCTTAGCCACCTTCTCCTCCTAATTACAAAATGATTCTGCTTCTTTCTTTTTTCCTACAAATTCTTGCTGTCTTGGCTTTTTTTTTTTACCTTCAACCACATTTTTTTACTGAACACAATCTAATTCTGGTCTTCTTTCTCCTGAAACTGCCCTTGTAAAAAAAATTGCAGGTGATCTTCTCAGTTTCAAACCTAACTATCTCTATTCTGTCCCTATTTGATCCCACTAATAGAGAAAATCATTGTCTATTCCTTGGCTCCTTTTGTGCTTTAAGATTTCAAGCTGTGATTATCCTGGTTGTATCTCCTGCTGTCTGTTATATAACATGGTTGATGTTTTTACTGGAGAAGCTTTTTTTTCCCCCTCCTAAGCTTTCTATTCGTCAGCAAGATGTTTTGTATGCATAAAGACTAAAGTACTGGGATGAGTCCACTCTAAATAATTCCTTTGAAGATTGGAGTCTACAAAAAGTTCTATAGAGAAATAAATCTTTAAAATTTTGTCTTTGCAATTCCCATTGGTGGCAGTTTGTATAAATGATGAAAAACTAGAAGGCAATCTGTAGAGAATGAAAACATGACAAATTGATAAATGAAATCTTCTCCATGATAAAGTCTATCTTATAATTTTACTAAGTGAATCCTAATAACATTTGCACATCTACATTTCTTTGGCAGATTTAATTATAGCTAGTAAGGAAATAAAGGGATGGGTTTTATATATAGCTATTATTATTTGAAGCTTGACTGCTCTTCAAGCTACTAAAGAATTTTATTGTGGTGTATTCATAGAGAGGAAACAATGGTGATGGGCAATCAAATGAGATGCACTTGTGTTAATATGGAGAGATAATATCAAGCCATGGAAGATCAGCAGGCTTTGTGCTTAGAATTAATTCTAACAAACTAAAAATTAAGATGACACGGGGTCATCACTGACTTTCTGGAAATATCTGAATACCTTTTGGTGTTCTTCTCTCCTAAGACATATTTTTGTGTGTAAATATGCAGATATAAACATAGCTTGAACACAAACTACTTAAATGTATACACATATGCAAACTTATACAAACATTCAAGTAGTTTGTATTCAAGCTATGTTTATTTGCTTTCTTAAAATCAGTTGATTTAAAAACCTGTTCCAGATTTAAGAGTGAGCAGTGCTCTCTAGAGGAAAACAAATGTATATATCATGGGCCATCACAACTCAGTTCTCCAGCATTCTTCATCATTATGGCAGCTGCAAATATTAATTTATCATGGGTAGTGCTCATAGTCTCTAATTACTGCCCTTTAATTATTAAAGAAATCACCCATTTATCAAAGCGATAATCAATTATCCTGCTGCAGGAAAGGTGCGATGTAATACAAGCAAGGAGCAAACAGAACAGACTTATTATAATGGAAAGTAAACAGTAACTGTATTTTCTTTTTTCTTTTCCTTTTTGCTCTGAAGCATTGATATCTAGCACTGCTATATACATCTACATTATGGGAATGAATCATTTTTAAAAAATCAGCAAAAACAATCCATGTGATCATTTGGAAACAGACTGGAGGTCATCTTACCATTTGGTTGACTGGCAGCTGATGACGGGGAATAGCAGAACTTTCCTCAATCATTCCTACCTTTTTGAACTTTTCCTCCAGCTCCAGTTCCTTCTTATTAGTCTGAACACATGACTGACTCTGACCAATGAGCAAACAGGGAGGCAGGGGTTCAAGCCGTGCATCCCAGCAGGTTCATTAATGCCCAGGATCAGTAACATTTTTTGTGAATCATGTTAGCACCCTCAATGCAGCTGAAGAAGGGCATGAATAAGTATCAGGCAGATCAATAAGTGAGCGAGGGATAGTGAGACTTTGCAAAAGGCTGATTGCTGATGCCCTGTGGCCAGTCCTGAGTCACGTAAGCTTAACCTGCTGACCTTGATAGGTACTATTTCAACACTAGTATTGAAATAAGGTGTAATTGTTCCTGGGGTCAACTTCTGGATCCAGAATGGTAGCAAGGAATGTGTCATTTTTCTTTTCATTTTGGGCAGCAAATGTCCTGAGCTGGTTTGATGTATACGTTAGAAAGCTATAAATTAGAATGAGTAAGTGGCAGGGAGGGAAAGGAAAAAGTCATTTTGGTTCCATCATTTTAAAGTAGCCTCCAGAGCCAATTGCCCTTCCATTTGCCTGTCACAGTAGTTTTCTTTGCTTCTCTACTGAAGAAAATAGAAAAAGAGAAAGAAATAATGTATTCATTTTCTTATTTACCAAGATTCTAAGTAGGCAAGCCATTTGGGTTCTAAAAGATGTCAGGCTCAATAATTCTCCTTTTACTCTAAAATGAATTTTAGGTGCTTCACCCAAATACTCCAACTCCTGTCCTCACTTTGTTCTGTTTAAACTAATGATCTGCAACATTTACTTGGATCCTTAATGCAGGTAGTCCTTGACTATTCTAATTGGTTACAATTGAGCCAATTTTTTAAATAAAAGTTTTATTTAAGTTTTCACAAAACATATAAATAAAATATCTTTTTTTGAGAACAGCATGACCCTGGGTTACCACTTCTCCATGCAGACATAAATTCAATACATATTTATCTTACACATTCTAATCCATATCTTATAACTATTTTCACAATTTTTTCAATAGCTTTTCCCTTTCTTTACTTCTTATAGCCTTATTTTAAATTATCTCATTTCTTTCTTAATTCAATTACATATCTTTTTCTAATTTTTAAAATCTTTCCAATCAATGTTTTTTATACTTTTGTCTGTCTTGTTTATAATTTCATATTATTTTTTCTCATAAAACAAATTTTCCCCTGTAATTGCTAGACTGGAGTGTAACATTTTTGTATCTTTTTTCAAATCTTGTTTAAAAGTTTAAGTTACACCTTTACAGTAATAACATTCATTTTTTAATCTCTATTTTATAACACATACCTATTTTCAATCAAATTCTGCTTGGTACGTTCCCTTAAAAATACACACTAAATTCTTAAAAGAAAAAAGTATATATGCATTATATCTGTGTATATATGTATAACAATAGTAAATGGAATAATTATTCTTCTATTCAAGTACAGCTCTGCCATTAATATTAATAACAATCTTTAACATTTCTATTTCTTTTAACAAACATTACTAGTAATATCAGTTGTCTTTCACTTTAATCATCTATATTTCATATTTTATTTATTACTGTCTTTAAATAAAAAACAAAACAATAGTTATTAACAGTAGTCAATAAAATTATTATTCTTATTCAAATTCATCTTGTCAACTGATAAAAATCTTCCAAGTTTCTTTTCAGTTTTTTAAACTTTCTTTTTAAATCATTGAGACCCTTATTCTCTGTACAAACAAATATTCCATTACACATCAATACAATTTTTTTCTATCACTTTAATCATCTAAACATATTTTCTAACCCTTTCCTATTTCTAATATAACAATGCACTCTTGCAGAATCCTCTCCTTAAGTTAAATTTTAACCATTGTCTCTGTGTCTTAAATAATTTAATTAAATAATTAAATTCTTTAATTCTTGTACGCTTTTTCCTGTACCTTTATATCTTGTTTCTATCCTTTGTAGCTTCTTTTCCTTTCCCTCTTCCCTCTCTTCTTCTCCCTCCCCTTTTTGTTCCATTTTCTATCTGATTCTCCCTTCTGTGATCCTCCCTTCTGCTTCTTCCTGATATTATGATTGCTTTTCAAATTACTCTTTTTTGTTGTTGTTGTTGCTTCAATGCTTAAGTTTTTAACTCCTTTTCCTCCAGGGGTGGTATACAAATTTTGTAACAACCGTTTCTGTGGGTGTGGCTTAGTTGGTGGGTGTGGCTTGGTGGTCATGTAATTGGCTGAGTGTGACCAATTCAATATCACTCACATTGAGGCACAAGTGTGAAAAATGGTCATAAGTCACTTTTTTCAGTGCCATTGTAACTTTAAATGATCACTCCACACAAGCAAAGTACCAGCAAAGGAGGGGAAAAAAACTCCAGAGAAGCTCCAGAGACAAGAAGTCTAGTCCTGCCAAGAAGGTAATTAGGGTCAACAGAGAGGCAGTTTCTGTAAGCAACACCAGAATTTTTCCCTCCTGCCTTCCTTACAGGATTAGGCCAGTAATTTCTTCTAATAACTGGTTCTCCAAACTGCTTAGAATGTTAACAACCTGTTCTAGTGAATAGATGCGAACTGGTAGAATCCCACCCCTGCTTTTCCCCTTTTTCCTTTTTGCCCCACTTAAAGTTGCTTGGTCATTAAAGATGTCTTCTTCTTTATCCCACCCTTCTTGTTCTGCCAGCGTTTCTTCTTGTTTTTCATTGTTCAAGATTCCCATTTCTAAAAATTGAAATATGAAGCCAAAAGATCCTCTTCCCTCTTCTGCTTCTTCTTTTTGTTCTTTAAATCTCATTTTTAACTCTTCAAGGAGTGATGCCATTTTAAAAAAATTTAAACAACCCCCAATTGATTTTATTTTGTTCCATTAGGATCCACCATCCAAATTCCAGGAATCATCCAATAATCCAAAACTGTTTCTTGCTTGTTTTCTCACTTTCTCTTTCCAGGGGCTTTGTTATCTTGTAACAAAGTTTCAGCTACAATGTATCTTTTGCAAGCCTTGTTAAAATTCCACTATAGATTTTTTTAAAATTCTAGGTAGTCTCCACCATTTTCCAAATTCCACCCTCTTGTTTCCTTTTTCCCTCCTCTGACAATTGAGCCAAAAAAATTTGTTGCTAAGCAAGTGATTTGTTAAATGAATTTTGCCCCAATTTAAGACTGTTCCTGCCATAGTTTTTAACTGAACCACTGCAGTTGTTAAGTTACACAATTATTGAATGAATTTGGCTTGCCTATTGACGGAAAAGGTGATCACATGACCCCAGGATGCTGCAATCATCATGCATATGAGTCACTTGCCCAATACCTGAATTTTGATCATGTGATCGTGGGGATGCTGCAATGGTCATAAAGTGTGAAAAACAGTCATAGGTCATTTTTTTCAGTGCTGTTGTAACTTCGAACAGTCACTAAATGAACTGTTGTTAATTTGAAGACTACCATAGTTTAAATGAAACAGGAAAACCAACACACACACCCAAATAAAAATCTCAACAAGAAGATTATACTCAACCACAAAATGATCAGCAACATCTTGGCCAAGGCAGACGGATAGTAAATAACATGAATAAGTCTGGTTTAACATTTGGAAATGGTGATGTATATTTCCTCAGAGTATTGTGGCCTGCCTAACGAACTTGGTAATTTCATCAGTAAGGCATCCTTAAAGCTTAACTGCAATATGACTAAATGATAAGAATCTGCTGTTGATCCAACAGGCTCTGGCTTGTTGTCTCAGCTTTTTTTTTCTTTATGTTTTATTGTTTTTTTCTGACCCTGGACCATTCCAGTGTTAAAAAATTCTACTGATACCAGTGGAAAAGATAATGAGTGAGGGATAGCAGGTCCTCTTAACACATTGCTTCGCCTCATGTTCTTTTTATACTATACAATTGATCCCTTGCATGCAAAGACTGGGAAAGATATGAAACTGCCTCTGAGGAACGATAGTCCAATTAGTTCCTTAACTTAAAAGAAGTCAAACTTGAGTTGCTTCCTCATCTACAATGAATCATAAGCCTTGCTGTCTATATATCTTTTTTATAAGTGGGTTTCTTGGGAACTGTTGGGAAATAACTTCCCTGAAAACAACAAAGACACTTGATAACTAGGAATTTTGTTGGGATACTGAGACCCATAGAGTACAATATTGCAAAGAGGATGATAAGTGAAGATAAATATAAGATAACTTTCAACAGGATTCATAGAGCCACAGTGGTGCCATGGTTAGAATGTAGTACTGCAGGCTACTTCTGCTAACTGCCGGCTAACAGAAGTTTGAGTCTCACAAGTTGACTCAGCCTTCCATCCTTCCAAGGATGGTGAAATGAGGACCCAAATTGTTGGTGGCAATAGGCTGACTCTGTAAATCACTTATAGAGGGATGTAAAGCAATGTGAAGTGGTATATAAGTGTACATGCTATTACTATTTTAAGCATCCATGATGCTCAAAGTAATTGCACTTACTCTGAAAAAAAAGTTAATTTTAATTTTAAAAATTGTCTGGCTAGGGCCTGCCTCCCAAATTGACTTACAACCATATCATATTGCACACCAATCTTATTCTGGGGCCGACCACAAAGGCTGCCCCTCTTCTAATCTCCATTGTGTTAGGTTCTACAGGAGAGATTCAGGTGTTAATAGCTCATTCTGTGACCATAATTTATTTAAATGGAAAGATGGACTCAACATTGGTAAATAAAGCTTGCAAAAATTGGTACAAATACCCAATACTTTTAGAGATTTGTCACAGGGGCAATTTTATTTTGTTCATTTACATGCTGTCAGTTTAATCATTGCCACATGTTTGCTATTTTTTCATATTACGTTTGTCAGATAATTTCCAGTATTTAGCATAAATGAATCTAACAGCAATTATCATGAAACAAGCCATTTCACTCTGATCTTTTCGTATCAAATAATTCACACTGGCTAAAAAAAAGAACACTGGGTCAAATGTAATACCATGAACCAATATGTTCTCTATTACATCTGCCAATGGACATGGATATGGTTGGAACAACTTTGACTTTTGAACATTTCAATCGACTTAATATCATTATGTAGTGATTTTGCTTGTATTTATAAATAATAAAATTGTCTCCCATACTCATAAATACTCTCAGAATTGCCTTTGAGATCATTCATTTATATTCCATTGAAATATCATCTGGGTGATTATATAACCATCTCATCTAAACATTCGTTTGTTCCGTTTGCTGTACTTCCTTTTTGCAGACCATTGATACCACGTGAGAAAATATTAGGGAAGGGATTTGTCCAAAATATTACCTAAATTATTTTTGGAGGGGGAAAAATGGTATATGTTTGGTGAATGCTAGCTTTTATTAAATTATTCAATCAATTAGCAATCATTCCTGCATAATTAGAGAAAACAAGGTGATTGAATTTAATAGATTCTTTGACTTTTCCCAAAACCTAATGCCAACTTTCTGCCCATGCCTCTTTAGAACCTGAAGTGGAATGTGTGTGAAAAGTGGAATGTGTGAAACCCTTGTAATTGCTTGTAATCTATTTGTGTATAGATCTATATGATGAGGTGTAATAATCCCTCTTGCTTATAATGGTGAGATTTGGGTCCAGAATCATAATACTGTTAGTGGACACTGACATCTGCAGGCTGGTGGCCAGGCTGCAGGCTATCTTGATCAATAAGACTACCTGCTCTCCAGAAGTGCCCTGGGCCTTATCTCCAGAACACACAAAATTGCCGACATCATTCTAAAACCTCCCCCCAAAACCTGCAGAAAGACAGAAAAAGATTGGCAAGACCATATTCCTTAATAAAGCAGTACTGAAATGCAGATACAGTTGATGAAAACAATAACTTTAGATACCATTCTCTTACTGATTTCACTCTAGGAATTTTAATCTAAAAGCCATCAGTGTGACTACAGTATTTATGAATTATCAGTTTTTGTTCAGCTTCTCATTAGGCCTTTGTTTGTTCTTCTTTATGTATCCAAATATTTGTGCTCCCACCCCCGAAATATTTGTGATTGAAGAAAAATATTTAGGCCAAATGGTCGATATCAACAATAAAAATATCTAAAATAAACATTAATTTTCACATTTTTTCATATATAATTACAAAAAGGAACATTTGTTTTTAAATACTTTGCCTTTCTTTTCATCATATTTTTCCACAAATCACATACTTAATTCCATCTCTCAGAAATAAGGTCAACTCTATGGTTAAAGATAAATTCAAAAATATGTACAAAAAGTGTAGTACTTTATTCCTCCACAATACATTACATTTTTTTTAATTATGGTACAAAAAATGTATCTCAAGGAAATAAGAAAGAAATTTAAATATTTTTAAAATGCCAAATATGAATTGGGGGTTTAAAAACAATATTTTAACTTACAAATTATTATGAGATATTTTCTTTTTTCTTGAACATGCCTATTTCAATAGTCCCCATTTTTCCCCTTAGAAAGCAATTATAATGAATGGATTTGGTATTTCTATTTCATTATTTCCTTTATTTCAAATTAAACATCCCATTTGTTAAATATCTGTTAAATTAAACATCCTATTTATTATATCAAATTATTATAAAATATAATGATCAAAATTGCACTAAAGTTATAAATACAACATTACAATGTTAATAATATAGATAAGGAGAGACATCACACCCCAGGGGAAGCTCTGATCAGAAAGAAAGGTTTAGGCAAGGTTTTCATTGTATGTAAAGAAAGGACCAAACATGTGTAATTCATTGCATTTCAATTATAAATCTCTATGATGCTAAATTCCCAATGAATCTTCCCAGCTTTATGCTGCTAATGATTTGACTAATTTTATAATTCTGTACATCCGTATCAGATAGATGATAGTCAGTCCGACAGACAGTTTTTTTAGCAGTTTTTGTTGTAAGGAATTCAGTAGTTTCAAGAAAAGTCTGACTACTTCCCTACTAAATTCATGTTTTATTTAAACATGTGTTTAGCATATACTTGAAGCTTGTCAGTTGAATATTTTTCTACTATTGCACCCTCTATTGCTTTAGATGATGACAAAACAGCTCATTTCTATTTCTGGCTCAACTTTTAGCAGTTATGAATGAAAGATAATACATTAGAAAAAGATTGGAGCCATGCAAATTTGGAAACCATTTCTGAGTCTCTGGAAATGAGTTTTTAGGGCTGTGGCATGCTGAAGTCATTACAGTGAATATATAATAGACGTAAGAAAAGTAGACTATTATCAACTTATAGACCTCTAATCTAAGGTTATTAAACCAAACTGGAAGGGACATTCCGTTCCACATATTAACAAATATCATTTAGTAGTGAATTATGCCTTCCTAATATACTCTAATGGCTGCTTTCCATTTTCTTCTTTCTAAATGCTTTAATAGTGAAACAAGGCTTCATTTTTATATGAATGGGAAGGGAAGGCTGCTATAAATCAAATCAGCAAATTATCACGTAATTTTCTCTGTCTTCTGAGGTCCACTATACAGAGAGCAAAGTAAATTATGGCTCATAACATAGTTAAAATGGTTCCATCCATACCCCAAAAGGAGAAATCAGCCTGGTTGGCAAGGCAGATATAGATGCATTTTACAAAAAAGAACTATGTTCTACAGACATACCAAATATTTGAAAAATGGAAAGGAAACTTAGCATGCTTGGTGAGCCTCTAATGTCAGATAATTATTTTACAAAAAGAAATAAGGAAGTGGAGGAGATGAAGAGGACAAAGAAGAAAAGGGTATCTTGAAAAATTCTAAAATTTAAAGGAATCTAAATGCAGCATCCATATTGCAACATTTTGTTAAAGGCCTCTTCTTTATATTCCTTATAGTTCAGGTTATCATAATGGTCCACATTGAAGTTACTCCCCATTTTATCCCCATAACCACCCTGGGCCATAAACTCACTAATGAACTCCATATCAAATAGAAAGCCAGATCAACACTTTAGTCATGATGCTTTAATGATCTAAATTTTAGGCCATTATAGCATCATGTCTAAGGTGTTGATCTGCCTTCCTATTCCTGGAGTTTATCAGTGAGTTTCACTTTTTAGGAAATCCAGGAAATAAACTGAGGAGTCTTTAGTGGTCTGTGATCTTGGTTGTTTTCTTGCAGATGCTTAATTACCAAACTAAGTAAAATTATGAGTCCATATCTGCAAGAAAACAAGCAAGTTCAAAGAGCCTCAAGGACTCCACATTTCAACCTTGAGCTACAAATATTCTCCTCTATAGATAGCAAACTGTTAAAATGATTTCCTAGTCTGGATCCTTATCTTCCTGTCCTATGGTTGGTAGAAAAAGAAAGAAATAATCTTCTCAGCTGAGATTATGCTTCTTCCAGTTAGGCTGTGGTTCCTTACTAGTAATTTAGCAATAGTCTATCTGGGGATCCTTTAGAATTCCCATCACTTGAAATGTTTAAGTTACAGTTGACAAAAGAGTGAAGAACATCCTGGAAGGAAAAAACCATAAATTGTCAAAAAGCCAGATAGAAAGGCCTATTAGGGCTCCTTTATCTGAGATTCTTATTATGGAGTGGTAGAACTTTTCTTCTAAAACATAAAGTGTTACAGATCTTTCTCAAAGGATAAAGTCATATTAGCTTGAAGCAATTTGGCCTTTTCCTATATTTTGCAGAAAAGTAGTGAACTAGAGATAAATCAAATTGCCAACATTTGCCCATTTTAAGTCATCTTTGCTATTCTCAAATATTTAAAAAAATATTGCTAATCACATTTATTTTATCACACTACCTCCCACACAATTATAACTACATCAGGAGGAGGAGGAGGAAAGGAAGGAGGAGGAGGGGGAGGAGGAGGGGGAGAAGGAGGAGGATGGGCTTACTGGGGGTCACACTTTAGTCACTGAATGTCTATGGAGATTTGAAAAATACCTTTGGGATTTGATCACTATTTCTTTCCTGCTATGTCCCTTTTACAATAACAGTTAACTGTAAAAAGGGACAGGCCAGGAAGTAAGTTTATAAACTTTCATTTACAGAATGTAATTAAACTTTAAAGGCATCAGAAGAAAGCCATGAAAAAGGAACCATCTCTATACATGGCAGCCTTCTTCTACGATGAACAAGTCTCATTGGGTATTGCATTTGTCTTTATTTAGTTTCATTCTGCTATGTTCAGTTTTAGTTATTTCTCTAATATATTCTCAGATACTTCCCATGAGTCCCTCAACATTTGGAAGATGAAGTATAAGCTGCTACCATGTTAACTGTAGTGGAATTGCTTTGGTTTTTTTTAAACTTGCTTGTAAATAATGGTAGTGTAAAGCCATTCAAATCCATCAACAATTGAAGCTGCACATACACAGTGTGTGTGACTGTATGTGAATGCACACACACACACAGTCACACACATACATATACATACATATGTGGTCACTCAAAACCCTTGTTCCCCAGTTCCTTCATGTTACTGCCTATTGTTTCATAGTGTCTTCCAGATTCTGCTTTGTTGCTTCGTTGGTTTTTATCTGCATCAATAGGGCTTAAAGACTGTAGGGATTCTGTTGTGGAGCGGCAGTTACAAAGGGAGACGGAGCCAGGCTAAAGGCTAACAACTTTATTCTAGCGAATAAAGGGTCGCCGCGGCTGCCGAGGCTATCTGACAGCCAGCTGGCGGCAACAGCTGATGCCGTTTGACAGCTCCCTTTTATAGCCAGCTGTCAAACGGCATCAACCAATGGGAGCGATCGGCGCTCCCACGTTGGCAGCGGACTGGAGGGAGGACTGCTGCTAGTCTTTGAACACAGCACTCCTTCCCCCTGGCCACGAGCATGCATAGTCCTGTAGCCATGATGGCCGCTTTCGCTCGCGGCCCGATCTCCGAAGTTCCTGAGGCTTGTCAGCGGCTGGTGCGTCTTGTTCCTCCCAGGCGGTGACTGGAACCTGCAGAGGGTCACTGGCCATCCCTAGACTGCTGTCTGGCGACTGCTTGGGTGAGCCTTCCCGCGGCGGTCGGCTGGTTGCGTTGTCGGGCGGCAGGTAGACCGGGTCCTTCGGCGGGTTGGCTGGCAGTGAGTAGACCAGGTCGTCCGGCAGCAGGTAGACCGGGATTTCGGTGGCAGTCTTGTTCCAACGCCTCCTCAGCTGGTCTATGTGCTTTCTCCAAATCCGGCCATCTTCCAGAAGGACTCTATATGATCTGGGTCCTGCAACAAAGACTATCTGCCCTGGCAGCCATAAGGGGTGCCCCGCATAGTTCCTGGCATACACCTGGTCTTGCAGGGCGAATTCCCTGGCATGGCTGTCAGAGGTTAGTGGCGTGCTGGGACCGTAGTGGGGGTGCAACCTGTCCAGGGTGGTCCTAAGGCGCCTGCCCATTAACAGTTCAGCAGGGGACTTGTTGGTGGAAGGGCACGGGGTGGCATGTTGTGTGAGTAGGTAAGTTGACAGTTTGGCATGCCAGTCCACCTGGCCCAGCTTGGCCAGAACTTCCTTGGCAGACCTGACAGCCCTTTCTGCTATTCCATTACTTGCTGGGTGAAAGGGGGCTGTGAGAGCGTGTCTGATGCCCAGATTAGCTGTGAAGATGGCAAACTCGTTAGAACTGAATTGGGGGCCATTATCTGAAACTAATGTGTCAGGAAGTCCATGAGTAGCAAACAGTCTGGTCAAGGCCCTCGTGACAGCCAGCGTTGTGGTGGAGGGTAACAAGGCTACTTCAGTCCATTTGGAGAACGAATCTACAACCACCAGGAATGTCCTCCCTTGTATGGGACCAGCCAGGTCTACATGCAGCCTGGCCCAAGGAGCCCCCAAATCTTCCCATTTGGTTGGGGCAGCTGCTGGAGGGGCTGCTCTTGTTGCCTGGCAGGGCTGGCACATGTTAAACTAGTTGGCAATCCGGGCATCTAATCCTGGCCACCAGACGTAGCTGTGGGCCAAGGCCTTCATCCTTACGATGCCAGGGTGACCCTCGTGCAGTGCCCTTAAAGCTGGTTCTTGCAAAGTGGGTGGTATGACCACCCTTGTCCCCCATAACAGACAGCCCTGTAGTGAAGAAAGCTCCTGCCTGCGGGTCTTAAATAGCATGAATTCAAGGGTGAACTGAATGTCAGGCCACCCCCTCCCTACCCAGTCCAGGACTTGGGAAATAACACGGTCCCTCTTGCAGTGTGCAGCAATATTCCTATCTGAGACTGGTAGGTTAAGTTCATTGCAGTCGAAGATTGCGTGGATGGGAGCTGGGTCCTCAACTGGTGATGGCAGGGGGCATCTGCTGAGGGCATCAGCATGGCACAGGGTCTTCCCCGGGCAATGTACCAGTGTGTAAGAGTAGGCGGCCAGAAATAGAGTCCATCTGGTCATTCTTGGGGATAACACCTGTGGGGTTTGCTTATCCCCAACTAGCAGTCCTAATAGAGGTTTGTGATCTGTTACAAGTTCAAAACTATGGCCATAAAGGAACTCATGGAATTTTTTTACAGCGGCTACAGCTGCCAAGGCTTCCTTATCGATCTGACTATAGTTTCTCTCTGCAGCAGAGAAAGTTCTTGAAAAATAGGCAATGGGTGCCTCTGATCCATTTGAGAGCCTATGGCTCAATACTGCTCCTATACCAAAGGGTGAGGCATCAGAGGCTAACACTAGAGGCAGGTTTGGGTTAAACCGAACTAACACAGAGTTTGAAGTTAAGAGAGACTTCACTGCTTGGAAGGCGTGGGCTTCCCTTTGTCTCCATTGCCATGGGGCTTTCTTATCTAGGAGCCTATGTAGGGGTTCAGCTACCGAGGCTTTGTGAGGCAAAAAGGAAGCATAAAAATTAAGGAGTCCCAAAAAGGCCTGCAATTCAGTTTTGTTAGAGGGAGTGGGTGCCTCGTGAATAGCCCTAATTTTACTCCCTATGGGGTGAATTCCAGATGCATCAATTCAATAACCCAGGAAGTCTACCTGTTTGGTAGCAATGGTGCATTTGTCTTTTTTCAATTTAAGCCCATTTAGCCTGAACCTGTCAAGGACAGATCTCACTCTGAGTAAAAGTTGTGTTTTGTTGGTGGCAGAAACTAAAATGTCATCAAAGTATGGAACCACCCCAGGTAGGCCCTGGAGGATTCTTTCCATGAGTGATTGGAAAATGCCAGGGGCTACGCTAACTCCAAATTGCATACGTTTACATCTAAATGCACCCCTGTGAGTAACTATAGTTTGTAGGTCAGCAGTGTGTTGGTCAACGGGAAATTGCTGGTATGCCTGGGACATGTCTAACTGCAAAAATTATGCCTGGCTCAAAAGAGTGGAGCAGGTGTTGGATTACAGGTACTGGGTATGCGCTAATTTGTAGGAAACGGTTGAGGGACGTCTTATAGTCAGCGCAAATTCTCACGCTGCCATCTTTTTTTAAAGGGATGACTATGGGGGTTTCCCACTTGGCGAAGTCTACCTGTTCTAGCACCCCCTGTTTGATAAGTTTATCTAATTCAGCATCTAACTTAGGCCTAATGGTGAAAGATACTCTCCGAGGTTTCAAACGAATTGGGGTGGCTTGTGGACCCACATCAAAAGATATGGGGGTGCCTGAATAACAGCCTAGTTCACTGCTGAAAACATCAGAGTAGTCCTTAAAAAGGGCATCTGCATCAGAATTTTCCACAGAGTGAATTCCTGTAATATTGAGGCCTAGGGCAGGAAACCAATCTAATCCTAGCAAGCTAGGAAGGGCACCATCTACAACCACCAGTGGCAAGTGACTCCTAAAGTTTTGGAATTGAATGAGGAATTTTCCCTTACCCAGGACTGGGATGGTCTTCCCCTGGTAGTCCCGAAGAGTCAGGTGGCAGTTGGTCAGCTTCTTTTTTGAGAGCGAAGGCAGCAACTTCTTCAGGGAGGCCCACGAAATGATGGAGAGGGTTGACCCGGTGTCTACTTCCATTCGGCAGGGCTTACCTTCTATAAAAAGAGAAATGCTTAATTTGTTAGGCCTAGAGGTGTTGTTGTTCGTGTGGTAACAAGTGTAACAATGTTCCACTTGCCTTTGGTAGGAGGCAGAAACTTGAGGTCTTTGTATGGAGGCCTGCTCAGCTTGGCAAACCCTGGCTATGTGCCCTCTCTTCTGGCAGTTCAGACAGATAACATTTCTGAACCTGCAGGTTGACCTATGGTGGTTGCCCCCGCAGCTTATACAAGGGGTTTGCTGTTTGGCTGTCTCATTGTTGTATTTCCTAGGTGGCCCTGGGGGGTGGGTCTTGGACTCGTGATGCGGTTTACCTCCAGAGGTTCTTCTTCCACTTCTTGGGAGACCTCATCATAGTGGACTGTAGCCTGCCCTTGCTTAGGGGTGTTCCCCTGAATTTCAGCTGCTGATAATTCTGACAATTCAGCAGCCTGAGCTTCCTCGATAGCTGAGGCTAGGGTTAAATCTTTTTTCGCCAGTAACCGCCTTTGCAGCTTTAGGTCCCTTACTCCTCCTACAATTTGATCGAGCAGCATGTCCTCAAGGTAGTCCCTAAAACCGCAGTGTATGGCAGCAGATCTCAATGCCTCACAGTCTCCCCTTCAACCTGAGTTCTTCTTCTAAAAGCCAGTCTCCTGGCTATCTTAGAGGGTCTGGGGGAGTAGTGATTTGACAAGATTTCTCTCAACTCATCCCAGGGAATAGCCTTTATAGAACGTGGGGACACTAGCGCAGAGGCTGTGTCAAAAACTGTGGCCCCACAGAAACTTAAAAAATAGGCGCTTTTCCTTAGATCTGTGGCTTCAGTTAGATCAATAGCATTTAAAAAACATTCAAATCTATTCATATATGATTCCCATGTTTCTGCCCCCAGTTGGAAGTGCAGGAATGTTGGATTAGAGGCCATTAGAGTGGCAGCGTTGGTTTCCTCAGCTGAGGAAAAAATAGAGTTTGCGCTTTTAGAAAAGCGTTTCTGGCTGCGCCTGTCAGCGGCGTTCGGCTCCTCAGCTGAGAGGGCTTTTAAATTTCACGCTCTTTGGAGAGCATCAGTGGCGGTGACTCGATCAGCTTATAGCGGCTTCGGCTCTTTCTTGTTGTGACTTTGGTTCGATTTCCTGCCTGGTCGTCTTAGCTGTATCCAGCCCTCGTCGCCAGTGTTGTGGAGCGGCGGTTACAAAGGGAGACGGAGCCAGGCTAAAGGCTAACAACTTTATTCTTGCGAATAAAGGGTTGCCGCAGCTGCCGAGGCTATCTGACAGCCAGCTGGCAGCGACAGCTGATGCCGTTTGACAGCTCCCTTTTATAGCTGGCTGTCAAACGGCATCAACTAATGGGAGCAATTGGCGCTCCCGCGTTGGCGGCGGACCGGAGGGAGGACTGCTGCTAGTCTTTGAACACAGCAGATTCATTCTTCCCTTTTATTCTGAATGTGTACCCAAAGAAGGCATCAAACTTCTAGAAACATCTTCAACAGGAAGGCTCCAGAATCTATTCTCTAACTAAAACTTTGCTTGACAGTCTTTATGCCACATTCCTCTGTCTCTTCATCCTTTCTGCTTGGCTGAATTCTATCTTCTGGAAGGTTTTCTTTCTACACGTGTTCCTTTACTCGTGCTTCTTTTGTCTGACCAAGAATTATTCATTTTCCTTGATGAGCTGAAGCCAGACAGATTAGCCTCAAGCAGCTTGTATAATTCCTACTGTATTCAGGGAAGAAGAAGAAAAAAAAGGTATATCCCCCACAGATAACAATAGTCGTTTTCTCAAGGAGTAAGGAGCTAAAAAGGTCTTAGCGTTTTCTGCCACATTCCTGTTTGCTGTCCCTATTTACTAGGTGAGGAATTTTGTTATTTAGGGTCAGGAATATTTGTCCATCTCAAACTCTTTTTCCCACTAGATTCTCCTACCATAAAATCCTGCTTTTTGTATTTCTGACTTTATTTCAATATGCTTTTTGAAAGACAAGCTACATGTTCGCTCATAGCTACTTTAGTTCTTTAAATTCAAGAATGAATGGATGGTTATTTGTTCCCAAGGTTTCTCTTGCCTCTACAGCCTCAATACAATTTTCATTTGGTATGATGTCGAGGATCGACATGGGCCTTATTCTATTCTCTGCAGTATACAAATATTACTTCAATGGTCTGAGAATTGAGAGACTATCAGAGTCCCCAAGTTCCTCATC